>JBBPBX010055358.1:0-23128 GCA_038048925.1 Garcialebias charrua | reverse complement strand
TTATTTGTGGACAATATGGGCTTCAGCTTAGACAGTCACCTCAGCTGGAAATAAACAGGATTTAACAATCATGTGTACATGACTGTTGAGTTTCATGGAAGGATCCATCATCACTCCCAGATGTGTGACTTTTTTTTCTGACAGGGCTAGAGCAGAAAGGTTGATGCAATGGTTCATGATTGTGTCATTGAGAGGGAACAGCATGGCTTCAGACTTATTTTCAATGAAACTTAAGAAATTTAAAGCCATCTAGTCCCTGATGTCAGCCAGGCAGTCGAGCAGAGGTTGAATAGAACATGTACCATTGTGTCTTGAGGGGAAGTAAATTTGACAGTCATCGGCGTAGAAGTGAAAAGGTATGTTGTGTTTCCGGAAAATAGCACCAAGTGGCAGCAGATATAAAGAGAATAGGAGAGGAACCAGGATGGACCCCTGTGGAACACCCCATTTAAGCGTTGCCAGTGCAGAACTAAAATATTTCATGGAAACACAAAAGGATCTGTCGGTGAGGTAGGATCTGAACCAATTGAGGGCTGACCCTATGATGCTCCAACCTACCAATGAGGAACTCATGGTTGATAGTGTCAAAAGTGGATGTAAGGTCCATTAGGACAAGAAGCACAGAATCACCCGTGTCTGCGGATAAGAAGACGTCATTAAAATCCTTCCGTAGGGCATAGGATAGTGGATTGGACACTAAAGAGAGCAACGGACACTAAAGAGGACGAGAAGGACTTGTACCGATTGGCAAGACAGAGGGGTCAGGCTGGAAAGGATGTGCAACAGGTTAGGCTTATTAAAGATGGGAATGGGAATGTTCTAACAAGTGAGGAGAGTGTGATGGGAAGATGGAAGGATTACTTTGAGGAGCTAATGAATGAAGAGAATGAAAGAGAAAGAAGAGTGGAGGTCATAGAAACTGTGGACCAGGAAGTGGGAAAGATTAGTGAGGGTGAAGTCTGGAAAGCTCTGAAAAGAATGAAGAAGGGGAAGGCAGTAGGACCTGATGACATACCAGTGGAGGTTTGGAAATGTCTTGGAGAGATGGCAGTGAGGTTTTTGACTCAAATATTTAATGGAATATTTGAGGGTGAGAAAATTCATTCATTCATTCATTCAACCTTTATTTATACAGGCTAGCCTCGTTGAGCCACGGGGACTCATTTACAAGAGGGACCTGTCTCACTCACACCCAGGGTCAATTTAGAGTTACCAATCAGCCTAACATGCATGTTTTTGGACTGTGGGAGGAAACCGGAGCACCCGGAGAAAACCCACGCATGCACGGAGAGAACATGCAAACTCCACCCAGAAAGGCCCCCGGACCGGGATTTGAACCGGGGACCTGCTCGCTGAGAGGCAGCAGCTCTACCAGTTGTGCCACCGTGCTGCCCAAATGCCTGAAGAATGGAGAAGAAGTGTGCTGGTGCCCATTTTTAAGAACAAGGGTGATGTACAGAGTTGTAAGCAACTACAGGGGAATTAAGTTGATGAGCCACATGATGAAGATCTGGGAGAGAGTTGTGGAAGCAAGACTTAGACAAGAGGTGACTATCTGTGAGCAGCAGTATGGTTTCATGCCAAGAAAGAGCACCACAGATGCCATCTTTGCTTTGAGAATGTTGATAGAGAAGTACAGAGAGGGTCAGAAAGAACTCCATTGTGTGTTTGTGGATTTAGAAAAAGCATATGACAGGGTGCCAAGAGCGGAGGTGTGGTATTGCATGAGGAAATCTGGAGTGGCAGAAAAGTATGTTAGTGTTATGTACCTGAGGGTGTTCAGAGTTTTTAAAAACATCATTGCTGTGTTTAGGTTAGCTGCAGTCTGCTAAAGAAAGCAACAGTAGCCTGTAGCTGCGGGTTTTTTTTTTACTTGGCTTGTCCTAATCATGCTTGATTGGGCAAAGCTGCTGCCAAACTGCAGATACTGCCTATAAAAACTTTAGGCTATGGTTTGAACATAGTGGAGCCTTACTGAGAGCTAATGTGAGGTTGAGATTGCCAACTGAGTGTGGTGGACGCAAGCTGGGGCTTGTTGGAACTACTTGGGGATCCTGTTGCAGGTAAACCAAGTTTTGATCAAAGCAGTTGTATGTTGCATGTGTGTATGTGTTCCAGAGTGTTCTCCACCCACTCTGACCACTTTGTGTTGAGCTAAGGCATGAAATGACTGTGTTGCTTAAACAGTACATGTGGAGCAAAAGGGTTGCTCATGTGCAGCTCTAGTGTTTACTAGAGTTGGGTGTAGTGAAAGCTAGTGGAAGCTTGTGAATCAAGCTTGTTTGGTCAGCTAAGGTTTGTAGGAACCAGCTGAAGATACACTCAAGATAAAGCTGAGTGTTGATTGACAACCTTGGTGCTATGAGGTGTACAAACATTGGGGAGAGTTTCACCTTCTCCATTTGTTTGAGAGGTTGCTCCAGGGGGGAGTAGCTGAGCTGTTTGAGCTCTTAAAAACAACTCTGACTGTTAATTAGAGTTATGTGTGGGTTGAGGCTCCTTAAGAGCCAGTTGAAACATTGGCCTAAACTTAGGAGATGTGGGCCTGTGCCTATGAGGCTTGTTTAAGTTTGGAGACACTGAGGGTAGTGTCTGTACAGTTGTCCAAGAGGGGGACAGCTGAGGTTAACAGTGTGGGACTATTACCTTTTTTCTCTTTTTCATTTTATTTTGTACTTTTGACTGTGTGGATGTAGGTAGTCCAGTTCTCGTGTTTTGTTTGTTTAGAGGGACTTTTTGGTAAGGTAGATCGTCACCTGGGGAGACACGACGGTCCTGTACAGGATTAGGTCTGTTAGGTGGCGTTTTCTTGTTTTTGGCCACACTTACCGGTCCACCTTTCTGTTGAACTTTTTATTATTTCATTTTTCCTTTGGATGCTGATCCAAGAGAGGACGATCCAGTCCGGTGGGAGAAGCCTGTGAGGACCCTGACAGCCTGGAGGCTCTTAGTTTTAGTTCAATAAAATTTGTTTTAATTCTTTTTCTGTGTCAGTGTCCACTTTGTATGTTGTGGCTGTTTACGGTCGTAACAGATAAAATGGCCGCTCGTCTGGGATATGAATGAATGAGCTGTTAAGGTTAGTTTAGTTTTCATTCAGTAGTTGTGCCTGATTTGAAGGAATGAGCTGTTTTGGTTAGTTTAGGATTTCTCTGGGTTTTGAATGAACAAGCTAGTTTAGGAGTTGTACTGGATTTGCATGAGTTAGTTTGTGTAGTGGTAAGCTATGTGTGTTCTGTGCACCTGCTGTGCTATATTTGAGCTTGGGAGCTTAAATATTTAATGGGAGCTCATTGCTTAGCTTGATTAGTTAAAACACAGTGGTTGTGAACCTGCTTTGAACTATGTTACTGTGTGTTCTGTGCTATGCACAGTTGTTGCACCACAGGTGTTAAGAATGTACTGGATGTGGTTGGACAACAGCAGAGTTGTCTGCTGTTTGTGTATTGAGGGCTTGTCAAATAGTCCTATAACATTTTGTCACCTCATGTTTGTTGAGGACTTGACTTCAGCAGTTGGAAGTTGGCTGAAACTTCTCATTGGTGCAGATTACTCTGAGTAATCAGCTGTGTGTGTGTGTGTGTGTCTGCTTCTGTTGCTTGTGGTACATTCAAGAGCAGTAGGGCATTTGTGTTTTGGTTCACTGTCATCTGTGTGCAAGACATTTGGTGGTGAACTGTTTGGATAAGCTGTTTAAAAAAACTGTTTTGTTGTTTTTTGCTCAAAAACATGGCATTCAATTGAAAGAAAATTCTTGATTATCCCATAGTACAGGTCTTTACAGACTGCACACGAGAACAAAAGTTAATTGTAGCAAACCATTTTAAGATTGATGTCAGAAAATATGCTGATGATGAATGGTTGGGGTGTGAATTGCTTTGTGAATTAGGTCAGCTTAGGATTTTTCCTAAGATAAATGAGCAACTGCGTTTGAGAGAAAAGGAGGAGGAAAGAGAACGTTTGATTGCCATGGAGAGAAAGAAGCTTGGAGAAGAGTGAGTTGCTCTTGAGCAGGAGCGAGCTGCTTTAAAAGAAAAACAAGAGCTTGAACTGCAAATTAAACAACAAAGACGTAAAGTTGCTTTGGAGGAAAAGAAGCGTCTTTGGGAACAAGAGGAAATTGAATGACAAAGACTTAAAGTTGCTCGTGAACAAAACATACTGTTTGCTTATCTGAAATCACCGAGGTAGTCACAAGGTACGTGTCACACCTTCACTGCAGCCTACCTACTAACAGGGTCTATTGAACTGGTCCCGGAGTTTGGGTATTACCTGTAACTATGTTGGGACTGCTCCGACTCAAGGCTGATTATGGGAGAATTCATCTGGATAATTAACCTCCTAGCATCCACAAGCCACACCCCTTTTCACACCTTACACCTCTGTCCACCTTAGCAGCCGGGGACCAGAGAGGTTAGTATAAGGCAACTCGTGATAATGGAGGCTTCCCCCTTGTTTAAGCTTGTAATTGTTACCGATCCAGCTAAATTTAGAATCCAGGGGCCTCATGTACAAAGACTTGCGTAGATTTCTTACTGAAAAGTCACGTACGGACAAATCCAGAAAAGTGTCCACGCACAAAAAAATCCAGATTTATCAAACTGTGCGTACACCGGAATCCACGCACATTCCTTATGTACAACACAATCAACGTGGAATTCAGCGCACATGAGAGAGTGGCCGACTCCGCCTTTGACACGCCTCCGTATGAATATGCAAAGTCATTCAAATATGCCATGCACGACAGGAATGTCGTCTCTGCTCCATTGCAAATCATGTCGGAACGTGGAAAAAAGAGGAACTTCACGGACTGTGAACAGGAATCACTTCTGAGTGAGGCAGAGAAGCACGGAAAAAGGTTTTATTCGGCACGCCTAGCGCAAAACATACCATCCACTTTTAAACAAGAAGTTGACCCATCTGCTCTAACATGCCTGTATAGGTTAGTGGTGAGCGCGCCCGCCCTTCGTCCCAAAGGTCCTGAGATCGACTCCCGCATGGTACAACGTTTTTTTTATTTTGTTATTCCAGATTTAAAGAACACAGGAAAACTATTTAATGAAACAACAAGAAATAGAACAATACATGAAATGAAAGGAAGCAGACGATTTCTTGTTTTGTAAATAGTTGTCATGTGTATTTAAATCTGGAACGAAAAAAAAAAAACATTGTACCATGCGAGATTCGAACTCATGACCTTTGGAACTAAAGGCAAGCGCTCTACACACTGACCTAAACGTAGGCATATTGGTACAGCTTGGTTAACTTCTTATTTAAAGAAATCACATCTCAGTGTTGTCAATATCGTTGCCACTATTTGGCGCATGCTTTTATATCCACTCATCTAATTGCGTCCATGTGGATGTAATAATCGTTAATCATGTGTGTTTGGTGGGATTAATGATTGTTTTCACATCATGGACACAGTTTCTCAGAATCACCTGTAAGTGTCGCCAAAGGAAATATAACCACAGAAACGTGCGTACGCAAGCAGGGGAGCAGCCGTGGATTTGTACGTGGAAGCGCAGATATTCCCGTTCATATCAGATTTGATACATACGCCACTTTGCGTGGAAAGTGACGTGCGCAATGTTTTTGTGCGTGCGCATGGTTGATACATGAGGCCCCAGGAGATTGGACCCTGGGGTATTGTTTTAATATAACCTTGGTGCTAATGTTTAACCCTTAAAAACCTCCTAATATTTGATGTTATCATTGTGAACCAAACTTACATTTCCATGGACAAGTGGGTGATGAATAAAAGTCAAGAATTTTATGTTTTGTTTGCTTTAATTACTAGTTTGCAGGGAAGGATCAGCGTTACAGCATAACAGTACAATTAATTATTATGATTATAGGTAAAGAAAAAGTATTAATTCACCAAACAATCTTCAGACTCGATGTTAATCTGCTCGATCTGCATGGAGTCCTTGAGAAAGGTTCTTTTCTGGAGTCCAGGCTGGAGAGGGTCGGAGAATCTCTTCATCGTTGTCACATAGTTAACACTCACAGAACCCATCCAGTCTTACGGACCAGAATTAGAGTGCTTAATTACAGGTGAACTTCTCATCCGATCTTAGGGATCAGAGATAGAGCAATCTGTTGCAATCACACTTCTCATCTGACCTTATGGATCAGGGTTTAGAGATTTACTTAAAATCTTACCCAGTGGATGTATCTCCCCAAAGCCCTTAGTATTCTCACTCTCCTCAACACCCCCTTTTTGGAATCAAAACCTACAAACATTTTATTGAACCTTAAGCCAGTCCTTGTTTTCATCAACCGTATCCCCACTCAGAACGTCATCGTCTTTATCATAGTCCAGATCACTCTGAGACTCTGGATCAGTTTCATGATCTTTTTGGTGTTGCCAGGTCCTGTGCTACAAATCTCATCCTCAGTTGCGTCCCAGGAGTCCGACACCTTCAGCTCGTAGTCCCCTTCTGGTTCTTCCGATGAGGATGTGGGTTCAGGCTCACAGACTCCATTTCGATCTTCCACCAAAACAGGAGCTGGTCTTTGCACAGGTGAGGGGACAATGGTCACAGTGAACATAGGGTCTGAGAATTCATCAATCATGGGAGACCCCACAGGAATGACTGGCTCGATCCCGGACCATCTTTCATCTGATTGCATATATTCAGAAACGTCTGGCACTTGTTGTGATTGTTCTTGGAGTGCTTGGATGGCTGTGGCTGACTCATCTGGGGAATGTGGGCCTAAGTTGAATCCCTCCATTAACAGTACATTAGGGGGGATTGACCCTTCAGGACTGGTTGGGTCAAGGGATTCAGTATTTATGGATCCGGTGGAGCTCGATGGACCGAATTCGTTGCTCCCGAATTGTTCCAAGTAGGTGTCCAGTGACATACGTTTCTGGACACTCTGGGTATTCTAGGACAACGGTGAGCTGCTTAGGAGAAGTCACGTCCATAGGCTCGGTTTCAGATAGAGCCTCAGGGGATTCGGGTTGGATGGGAGTTGATGTTGGGCTCTGGTATTGAGTTGCCACCATCAGGGTTGGAGCCAAGTGGACTTCTTGTGGGCTTGCAACTTGGCCTTGGATTGCTGTTATGCCAGGAGTGGGGACCAATGTAGGATTGGCACCCATGCTTGTGCCCAAAGTGGCAGACATTGCCAATGACAGGGGGTCTGATGCATCCTGTGTGACCTCAAAGGCTGGGCCATAGACCAAGGCCAGCCCTGTGTACAGATGAATGGCCACAAATCTGGTTCCATTACCAAGATGCTCCTACGCGTTGGCTACCACCGGGTGTTATGTGGCTCCATGTGGTATGGCCCCGACTGTCAGATAGGGAGCAGCATTCAGAGCCGAGGTCCAGATGACTTTGCAGGTTCTCTCAGTTTTCACGTACACCTCTGCGGGAACTTGAGGTAGGCTGTCTGGTTCATCCAGGACCAGGATTCTGTTCACTACAGCCTTAGCCACCACAGTGGAGTGACAGTTTTGGTACCACCAGGACGACCCGACAGCCCAGAGGTATTTGGTCTCCGTCAACCCATTGTGACAGAAACAGCAAGGTACTTTGGGCTCCTGTAACAGCAATAAGGGTTGTGACAGGACTTGTTCCATAATATTTCATTTTACATTTAAAACAAATATGATTCAACATATCAATGTTCAAACAATCATCTTTTCTCCTTTTTTTTTTTTTTAGGAGAATATATTTTTTTAGGAGAAATATATGTGTATATATATATATATATACATATATAATTTTTTTTGCATTACATAGGATTTTTTTTTTTTAATACATAGAAATCACTCTTAAACCTCATCGCCTTTTGAAACACTCAACTACGTTTGCACGGACCTTATAGGCCTTCGGCATCTACCATTGAGCCTTTCTCAAAGAGAGGAGACATCGAGCTTACGATTTTTCTTTGAAACAGTTCACAATCATAAAATAACAAAATAATAATAATAATAAAAGTTATAAAGTAAAAGAAGTAAAAGTTAAAATTAGCCTGAGCGGGGGGTTTTAAGCAATGTTGGTTATAATGATTATTCTTTGCATCTGCCAAGATTTCAGATGTCTTGATCTATGGAGATCCCACGATCTCCGCTTGACTCTGGTGCAACAGGGAGCGGTCTACGGGTGAGCTTAAATATGGCCCCATAAGTCATCATCCAGGCCACGATAGGCACCGTGGTGCAGAGACTGATCCAGTATAGCACGGAGCAGACTCCCCACACCAGGCCCCATCCAATCAAAACAGCCAACTTTAGGGACCAACGGTATCTGTTCTGGGGTCGCAGAGATAGAGTCTGATAAAGCAGGTGTGCCACCACTGTTATGGCGATGGTTGCTTCCATCACCACTGTTACAATTCTACCAGCTGTGTTTCCACAGTTGGTGCGGGGGATGAGTAGGGGAGTAAGCCCAGTTGCACACTCAAGGGCTACCACAACAGTATCTACCATCAACCAAGCTGAGATTACCACTCCCTGTCGAAACGAGGGGTTCACTCTTCCTAGCAAGTAGACGACAAACAAATGTGGCATAATTTCAGCTCTCTTGAGTATCACATGGGTCACCACCATCTTAGCATAGGCCTGTAGGGCCACAGGGATTCACATAAGCTTTCCCCTACCCCACTCCCCAGTATGGCAGTAGCACATCCATGCTATCATTATCAGAAAATATTCTACCGAGTTCCCTTTAAAATAAGCAGGGCACAGAGGCCAGAGTTTGGTAGTGGGTACTGTGGTAGCATCTGACCCCCAAATAGAAGTGCTCACTTCTGTTGGATCAGTGGTTGTCTGACAATCCTTAGTAGTCATGATTTCAGATTGTTATTTTCCTAAACCAATAATAGGTGATGTGGTCCTTTCTTCTTAAAATTCCACAATAATAGTGGGTGATATGTCTCTCCCACTCTTCTAGCTGCTCTCTCTGTTGGATTGTTATCACGGCTTTCCAATCACAATAGCCAGGCAACGCTATTCCAGAAGTGTTGGAATATCCGTACTCCCTATATGTGATACTAATATATCGGCCCTTTCCTTTGCCTTTTACAATCTGAGTCTAACACTTCTTCCCACAAGGTGTTCCTTTAAGTTCTTCAACTTTCCTATCATAAACCTGTCTTTCGCAGTGGCAAAGAATGATGTATCCATCCTTAGTAGTCACAACAACTCTGTCTGAGGTTGCACAGGCGTTTATCCAATAAAAGTATATAATTACCGTGGCTAGGGTACAGGGTGATGTCTTCATCCCGTTCCCTGGTTCTTTATGTTGGGTGGCTGGTTATCTGCTAGTTCTTAATTGCTCTCGATGTGAGTTCTCTGGGGTACCGCTCTCTGCTGCTTCAGGGCTGAGAAGTGACTGTTTCTTTGTGACTCTAGCTCTTTATTCTGAGCCAGCGCTCGGTTCTGGTGGGAGTGGCTTAGCGCTACTCCCCCCTTTGCGGCATACAGCTTTGAGACACTCTTGTAGGGCTACACGCCCTACAAGGGCAACAACTATCAGGTCGACTAAGCTTGCCAAATAAGGCCAGATCTGAAGGAACAGTTCAAGCATCCACCCTTCAACTATATTTCCTCCTTCCTTGATCACTTCTCCAACTCCATGTATGGCCTCTTTAACTTTGCAGCCTACAGTGTAACTAACAGTCTCGTACCATGTGCAGCTATGCAGATTCTCTTTATCCCCACATTGTTTCCAGTTTTCTTCTGGATACTGACAAGTCAGATTGGAATAGATTTGGTTCGGACCTACCCATTCGTATCCATGTATCTCGTCTCCGAGGCACATGCGGCGCCTTGCTGCATGGCCTTCGGCTAGAGCTATCATGGAATCTGATACAAAGGGGATTATCACTCCCTGAATGTGCTTCCTAGTTTTTAGCTTATGTCCTAATATGGTATTAGTACACGATGTATCATCAGGCACTGACCTTCTCCATATTTGACCATATTTCTTCCATACCACTTCAGAGGCGTGGGTTGAGTATTCTCCTGCATAGTAATTATCACAATAGCTTTCCCATCCGGGTAGCTCATAACAGGGTCTTCGAGCCAAACTGATCACACACACTGTCTGTTTTTCATTACAGATCATTTTCCACGGCGTAGGGCTAACAAACCTGTCTGGGCGATACAAAGCACTTGCCCATATATCTTGCTCTTTGGAATACACAGTGGCTAAGAACTGATATCTAATCAAATAATTATTTGACTGGTACAAGCATGGGACTACCCACTCTTTTATTTCTTCTTCCTGAAATCCCCACCAGGTCCGTGTCTTATCCCGCTTATGATATTCGTGCCAGGTTTGGAGCAATATTTTAACTGTCTGTGCCTTTCGCAGAACGGTACAGTCGTAACGCCACGTAGACATGACAGCTACCTCTGTCTCCCACAACCTGCATCTAGAGGATGCTCCACTACTCTCCCACACTGAGTTATTAAGACTAAGGAAAATTTGTTCAGCTACAAATTTGTCAATTTAGTCAAAGTCACCTTTCGTTGCCTGAAGAGTTCATCTGGTCTAGGCAATCTTTGCACATACATATCACAATAGTATGGCCCCATTAAGCTCGTGTGAAGTCTAGAATGCCCTTTTACAAAATCACCTTCAAAATGGGGCACCCCAGGGACTATCCAAACCCATGGTAATGTCATATTCAGCCAATTCTCGTGCCAAGCATTTGCAGGATGAAATATAGCTGCCAATTCCAATAATAATATCTCTGATTCCAAATTGGTGTTATTGGTAAATAATTCTGAGATTTGTACTCACCATACAGGTTCCAATAGTAGATTGGCAGTTTCTTTAATTTATTTTCCTTGCAATGCTCTGTATAGGCTAGTGCCTTTGCTGTGTCATATTTCGGGTTTACATAGTGTCTTATGGGGAAGCCTATGGCCCTTCCCGCTATGTCTCTTGGAGGTGGTGGTGTGTGTGTCCACCACAGGGGAGTTGTTCCTCCAGTGGGTCGCACTTTGTGTCTTGGTTCGGTCGCATTGGGTTTAAGCACTTTCTTGTACTTAACAATTAAGTTAAATAAAAGTTAAATTGAGTTATTAAGACTAAGGAAAATTTGTTCAGCTACAAATTTGTCAATTTAGTCAAAGTCACCTTTCGTTGCCTGAAGAGTTCATCTGGTCTAGGCAATCTTTGCACATACATATCACAATAGTATGGCCCCATTAAGCTCGTGTGAAGTACTTAACAATGTGAATAGTTTTGACTTTGGTTAAGCTTTGATCTCCTTTAGTGCGGTTTCTTTTGATGGGATGAGGGATTTGGTCACAGTCCAGATGGAGGTTGCTCCAAAACTCCCAGCGAGGGAGAATTGCCTGACAACTGTCCTCTTCTTCTTTGAGTGGTGCGGGATAAATAACTTCTATATCCCTGTAGCCTTGATATGCCATCCCCGGTAGTGGTCGACAGCCACGATCGCATTGCCATTCAGGGGGTTGTTTGTCTGGGTGGATCCCGTTACATCTCATCAATCTTCTAACAGGTTTTTCTAAGATTGCTGTCCAAACAACAAACCCGTCATGCAAAATTAGCAGGTCAGTGATAGTCCAGGCCACTCCGGTCAGGTTTTCAGCATCAACAACTGTGTACCATTCAGGCATGTTATTCAGCTTTCTTCTCCAGGCTTGGTAGCCTGCTCGTCTCACTCGGTTCCAGGTCAAAGTCTGGTTCTGAATGTTCTCACTTTGATTCCATGGCATGAAGATGTTCTTTCGTGTGATGTCTCAGCAGGTCATGTTTGCATATTTGGATCTCCCATGTTAGACCTTCACATGCGTTAGGCTCCATGGTCTGATTCTGGCTTGATACAAAATAACCAACAACATAACTAAGTCTATTAACACTACGAGTACCCGTAGCAGGTCTCGTAGACAAGTCGCTTTATCCATTCTCGTAAACCATGAACAGTCCTTAGGACCGATTGGGATGGTCGGTCAGGGGTCGCTAGGTCCTCGTAGATGTGTGAGTCGTTCTCATAGATGTGTGGATCATCATCACTATCGAAATCATCGATGCTTGAATCGTTAAGGTTCAGCCTTCTTTTCAGTGGAATCATGTTTGAAGGGATTGCTTTTGAAGTCTTTGTTTCTTTTGGACCTGGGCTTCCTTCTCGAGCGTCTGTGAGTTGTGGTCACTCGGTCTTTGAGGAGTTCTAGATAAAGTGGAGACAGTTGTGGCAATCCAGGTTGCAGTCCTTTCTACACCCACTTCCACTGAGTCACCCACCATTCTGTGGGCTCAAGTTGGGGTCCTTGCAGGTTCCATTTTTGATGGAAACTGGGTCCTTGTATTATTTTTAATCCTGCCTTATTTAGTACTTCAAAATACTGCTCTACCATGGGGCGTCTTCGGCCAGGGTCTCTACCAACATTATCAATGGTTCTTTTTCATACATCACTACTACCATAAACCCTGACCTAGCCCACGGATTAACTCTGTGATAGGGTGTGCCTATTCGAGTTCTCAGAACTCTTATGGGTAGGTGTTGTTTTCGATAATATATCGTTCTGGTTTACTCACCCTTCCCCGAATTGCTTTTACCATGGCTAGGCTTGTAGTCCAGATCACCATTCCTCCCACCAAAAGTTAGAAGAATCGGCTTTGGTACGCCTCCCGATAGTTAGGGCCCCATCTTAATTTAATGCTTAATCCTGCTATTGTCAGATAAACTACGTTGAATATCCATGATGAGGTTAGTGGACAAGTCTTGGGGGGGATGTCATAGCTGGGCAGATATGCTGGTTTCATGCGGTATTCTTTTTGAGATTCATCCAAATGGGGCTGTCTAGTATATCGGTTGTTGGTGTAGAAGTAATTCTTGGTGCATTTTTTCCAGGAGACGTTGTCCTGTGGTTTGTCGAGCCATACTATGTGATCAGCTATTTTCAGAGCTGGTATTTTTGGACCCCCTCCCTGGGCTGCCACCTTACCGTGGTGGAGGGGTTTGAGTGTCCCAATGATCCTAGGAGCTATGCTGTCAGGGGCTTTATGCCCCTAGTAGGGTCACCCAAGGCAGACAGGTCCTAGGTGAGGGACGAGACAAAGCGCAGCCCACAAGACCCCAATGATGAATAATATAAATGGAAACAATGTTCCCTCGCCCGGACGCGGGTCACCGGGGCCCCACTCTGGAGCCAGGCCCGGAGGAGGGGCACGTTGGCGAGCGCCTGGTGGCCGGGCTTTCACCCATGGAGCTCGGCCGGGCACAGCCCGAAGAGGAGACGTGGGTCCCCCTTCCCATAGGCTCACCACCTGTGGGAGGGGCCAAAGGGGTCGGGTGCATTGTGGAATGGGTGGTGGCCGAGGGCGGGGACCCTGGCGGTCTGATCCTCGGCTACAGAAGCTGGCCATTGGGACATGGAATGTCACCTCTCTGGTGGGGAAGGAGCCTGAGCTAGTGTGTGAGGTTGAGAGGTTCCGGCTAGAAATAGTCGGACTCACCTCAACGCATGGCTCTGGCTCTGGAACCAGTTTCCTTGAGAGGGGTTGGACACTCTTCCACTCTGGAGTTGCCCCTGGTGAGAGGCGCCGAGCAGGAGTGGGCATACTTGTTGCCCCCCATCTTGGTGCCTGTACGTTGGGGTTCACCCCGGTGAACGAGAGGGTAGCCTCCCTTCGCCTACGTGTGGGGGGACGGGCTCTGACTGTTGTTTGTGCCTATGCGCCAAACGGCAGCGCAGATTACCCACCCTTTTTGGAGTCCTTGGAGGGGGTATTGGAGGGTGCGCCTCCTGGGGACTCCCTTGTTCTGCTGGGGGACTTCAACGCTCACGTGGGCAATGACAGTGAGACCTGGAGGGGTGTGGTTGGGAGGAACGGCCCCCCTGATCTGAACCCGAGTGGTGTTCTGTTGTTGGACTTCTGTGCTCGTCATGGATTGTCCATAACGAACACCATGTTCAGGCATAAGGGTGTCCATATGTGCTCTTGGCACCAGGACACCCTAGGTCGTAGTTCAATGATCGACTTTGTTGTCGTCTCATCTGATCTGCGGCCGCATGTCCTGGACACTCGGGTGAAGAGAGGGGCGGAGCTGTCAACTGACCACTACCTGGTGGTGAGTTGGCTCCGATGGTGGGGGAGGATGCCGGTCAGACCTGGCAGACCCAAACGTATTGTGAGGGTCTGCTGGGAACGTCTGGCAGAGTCTCCCGTAAGACGGAGCTTTAACTCCCACCTCCGGGAGAGCTTTGAACACGTTCCGAGGGAGGCGGGGGACATTGAGCCCGAGTGGGCCATGTTTCGCGCCTCTATTGTCGAGGCAGCTTATCGGAGTTGTGGCCGCAAGGTTGTTGGTGCCTGTCGTGGTGGCAACCCTCGAACCCGGTGGTGGACACCGGCGGTGAGGGATGCTGTCAAGCTGAAGAAGGAGTCCTATTGGGCCTTTTTGGCCTGTGGGACCCCGGAAGCAGCAGATAGGTACCGGCAGTCCAAGCGGCATGCGGCTCGGGTGGTTGCTGAGGCAAAAACTCGGGCGTGGGAGGAGTTCGGAGAGGCCATGGAGAATGACTTCCGTACGGCTTCGAGGCGATTCTGGTCCACCATCCGGCGTCTCAGGGGGGGAAAGCGGTACGCGACCAACACCATTTATGGTGGGGATGGCGTGCTGTTGACCTCAACTCGGGATGTTGTGAGTCGGTGGGCGGAATACTTCGAAGACCTCCTCAATCCTACTGGCACGTCTTCCACTGAGGAAGCGGAGCCTGGGGACTTTGGGTCGGGCTCTCCAATCTCTGGTGCTGAGGTCGCCGAGGTGGTTAAAAAGCTCCGCGGTGGCAAGGCTCCGGGGGTGGATGAGATTCGTCCTGAGTTCCTTAGGGCTCTGGATGTTGTGGGGTTGTGTTGGCTTACGCGACTCTGCAATATCGCGTGGACATCGGGGGCAGTTCCCTTGGATTGGCAGACTGGGGTGGTGGTTCCCCTATTCAAAAAGGGGGACCGTAGGGTGTGTTCCAACTATAGAGGGATCACACTCTTAAGCCTCCCTGGTAAGGTCTATTCAGGGGTTCTGGAGAGGAGGGTCCGTCGGATAGTCGAACCTCGGATTCAGGAGGAGCAGTGTGGTTTTCGTCCTGGTCGTGGAACACTAGACCAGCTCTACACCCTCAACAGGGTCCTGGAGGGTGCGTGGGAGTTTGCCCAACCAGTTTACATGTGCTTTGTAGACTTGGAAAAGGCATTCGACCGCGTCCCTCGGGGGGTTCTGTGGCGGGTACTCCGGGAGTATGGGGTACCAGGCCCATTGATATGGGCTGTTAGGTCCCTGTACGACCGGTGTCAGAGCTTGGTCCGCATTGCCGGCAGTAAGTCAGGCTCGTTTCCGGTGAGAGTTGGACTCCGCCAAGGTTGCCCTTTGTCACCGATTCTGTTTATAACTTTTATGGACAGAATTTCTAGGCGCAGCCAAGGTGTTGAGAGGATCCGTTTTGGTGGCCTTAGAATCGCTTCTCTGTTTTTTGCAGATGATGTGGTCCTATTGGCTTCATCAGCTCGTGATCTACAGCTTTCGCTGGAGCGGTTTGCAGCTGAATGTGATGCGGCCGGGATGAGGATCAGTTCCTCCAAATCCGAGGCCATGGTCTTGAGCCGGAAAAGGGTAGCGTGCCCTCTCCGGGTCGGGGAGGAGGTCCTTACCCAAGTGGAGGAGTTTAAGTATCTCGGGATCTTGTTCACGAATGAGGGAAAACTGGAGCGTGAGATCGATAGGCGGATAGGTGCAGCGTCCGCAGTGAAGCGGGCGCTGTACCGGTCTGTCGTGGTGAAGAGAGAGCTGAGTCAAAAGGCAAAGCTCTCAATTTACCGATCGATCTACGTTCCCACCCTCATCTATGGTCATGAGCTTTGGGTTATGACCGAAAGAACAAGATCTCGGATACAAGCGGCTGAAATGAGTTTTCTCCGCAGGGTGGCTGGACTCTCCCTTAGAGATAGGGTGAGAAGCTCAGTCATCCGGGAGGGACTCGGAGTAGAGCCGCTGCTTCTCCACATCGAGAGGAGCCAGTTGAGGTGGCTCGGGCATCTGGTTAGGATGCCTCCTGGACGCCTCCCTGGTGAGGTGTTCCGGGCATGTCCCACCGGGAGGAGACCCAGAGGAAGACCCAGGATACGCTGGAGGGACTATGTTTCTCGGCTGGCCTGGGAACGCCTTGGGATTCCCCCAGAGGAGCTGCTCCAAGTGGCTGGGGAGAGGGAAGTCTGGGCCTCCCTACTTAGGCTGCTACCCCCGCGACCCGACCCCGGATAAGCGGAAGAAAATGGATGGATGGATGGATGGATGGATGGATGGTATTTTTGGACCAACTTTATCAAATTGAACCAAAATATTCTCTGTATCTTTATCTATTGATTTTGAGTCTATAATGTCTTCCTTTCTTACGGACTTGGTGGACAGTTTGGGTTCAGACATGCTAGGATCCGGTATCTTGTCTCTGGGCTGATTGTGCGTTTGGGAGGTTTAGTTGGTGTTTCTCCTTTCTCTCTCCTCTTCACCCTCTCTTTATAGAGCTCCACACAAAGGGGCGAGGGGTGGTGCAAGTTTGGGTTCAAACCCCGCCACACCCATTTCCATTGAGAGACTCCCCAGCATGAAGTTTCAGGTTGGGGGCCTTGTAACTGGCCAAAGGGTGCATCATTGTGGGCTGAGGCCTCGACACGTTCCCATATTTCTATCATCTGAAACAATTTTTTTCTCTCATTTTGGCAACGTATCTATCATATTCCCAGCCCATTTTGATCAATTGTGTTGTTATACTGACTAATGGATACCCTCTGTAGGATATTTTCATCCTATGGGCTAGCCGTAGGAGATAATTTTCCCAGTTATGGGAAGGGGCCCAGATTCGGTCGTACAGCATTCGCACGGGTAGCCTAGTATTTTCAACTACCACTTTCTCTGGGTCACACTCTCTTTCGTAGATTTTTATCCGCAAGGTTGGACTTGTGGCCCAGATGATTTGTTCTCCTATGGAAATTTCATAGTATTCTGTTTGGTGGGGCTCTGCATAATTTGGGCCCCATTTGATTTTAACTTGGAGTCCTTGTACTATCATCTGGACAGCGTCAAAAATCCAAGGTGTCCCCATTAGGCTCCGGTTATATGGGAGTTCAACAAAATCACTTATCCAGACTAACCCGAGGGGCCTGTCTTTTGCTCGGGTGAGGTCTTGTTCCCTGTATGTCTTTACACATGAATTGTAATAGTTTGATGACCCATTGTAGTGGATAGAGAAGTCTTTCCTCGGTCGGTCTAATTTTACCAGCTTACCTTGAACAATTAGGGCTGGCACGTAAGGCCCAATTCTGGATCTTTGGAACAACACATTTACTACTTCTTCACGTGGTTGCTCTTTTGTTCTACGGAGAAAATCTATCTCGCCTGGCCCATAGGGCATAAACCCGTTGGGTTCGTTCAGGATCCAGCATGTGCCAGCTGACTTAACTGACCTTATATTGGCTTTTCCTTTCCAAATGTAACTAGGGCATCTTATAACATTTCTTAGCTTTTTTCTACCTTTTCTGTTGTTGCAATGAGATCCGTTGTTTACTCTAGCGACCCTTTGGTTGGTTTTTTACTTGTCCGTTTTCTTCCATTTTCGCTGGAACGTTCTGCTGGCCCAAGCTTTCAATCCACTTTGTTTCTTTCCTGCTTTGCTTGATCGAGGCTTTTCTGCTTCGTCTTTGCTCTCCTCGATCGGCTGAACTGTAGCCCCAACTGAGTACACACCCAGGTATGGTGCAAGGATCATTTGCACAGAAATTCTAACCCTCTGGGTGGAGTCTGGCCTTATGGGTGTGTTCACCCGTTGCACTGCTGTTCCGGGAATTTGCAGCACTCCGTGCCTCTCCCAGGCTTCCGGGATGACTAAATACTCAGCGTTTTTTTGCTTGGGTCTTGCCCTATGTACTGTCCACGCATCTAAGCTGGTGGTGAAGTAGTACAAATTTGTGTGTCTAGCCCCTGCTTCACAAGGGACTTCAGGTAGGTCTACTAGTGGGAGACTCTGGTTCGAGACCACCTCTGCAATCAGTTGGGCCCACGTTGTTAATTCCCAGGGTCCTTTCCAACCTCCTTTCTGAGCTTTTTCGTTTACCTCATCGGGGAGCTGGTTTATTTCCACTCCTTCTGTTTCCGATGGGTCCCGAAACACTCTAAAGACTAATGGGAATTGGTTCGTGCCGAGAGGAGCGTTTTTCACTCTCCCCATCATAGGGCTATAGGGCCAGGACGTTGTACTGATTGTTCGAGTAGGTCTCGAGGGTTCCAATTTCTCTCTTTTGAGTTAGTTTGTTCTCCCTCACTGGGACCTCCTATACCTGGATACAGAGGTGGAGCTAAGGAGCTCGCATTTGGTCCCCGGTCATACTGCTGTATGGTCGGGGCTCGCCTCAGGGCCTCAAATTTTTCCTCGTCAATCTGTGTTTTGAAGGACTTGAGTGGGTTGCAGTATTTTCTTACTTGCCAGCCCCTGGCTTTTTCAGAGTGCAACAGACGAACTTCTCGCATGTCTTTTTGGCACTCTCCGTAGTATTTTACGTCGGTACCATCCCATTCACAGGCACAGTCCTTTGGGCCTTTTCCACTCATATTCCATTGAGTAATAATGATTGTTCGAGGCAAGACAGCAATTCTACATTCCTTGCAGATGAATGCATCCATTACTTATACTGTACTGGTTTTGTCTCCAATTGTTTGATATCAAACTTATTTGCTTTGGGCCTGAGGGGCTTTTTCGTTCTCAGTCCTCCCCATCGGAGGAGTAGGCCGCTGGATTTTGCGCAAATCGCACACTGATTGTACAGTGCACTCCACTTTATAACTTCATTCTCCGTTGACAGGTATCCTTTTTTAGCCTATTCCAATGTGTTCAGGTCCCTTCCTGCCCAGAGCCCTGAGCTTGTCCTTCGTAGGATAACTTCCCCGCATATAGTGGCCATTCTAATATAGGGGAGCGTGCTGCTTGGTTCACTGGCCATAATCCGGTTTCTGGTTCCAACTTAGCTAGGAATTGGTTTCAGTTGCTCTATTCCTTGGATCCCTTTTTTCACTAGTTCTACCGTGTTTTTGTCTAAAAGTCTTTTCACTCTGTCTGTGGCGTTGTATTTGGGCCTTACCACAACTGCTGATGGGTGATCCTGTGCTCTGACCCACATCTTCTGCCCCACCTTGAATGAGACGTCAGGATCTGACTGTTCCCCTTTATCATTGGAGCCCCACCCAGTTTCCTGCGTAGTGAACTGTCGTTGGTTAAGCTCCTCTGAAGAGGAGGGCCTATCAGCTCTGCGCCTGTCATTCAAGGCCTGTCCTATTTCCACAGTTTTAGTGCTCCATTCTTTGGAATTAGCATTTTTAGCTATCCAATTTTTGACTAAACCTATGGCTCTTTCAGCTACTCCGTTGGCTTGGGGTGTATAGGGAGGTGAGTAAACACTCATTGCCCCAAAAGTCTGGCACAAGTGATCTACCTGTGCATTGCGAAAGTGTGTCCCATTATCTGTTCTCAATTCTTTTGGAACTCCCAACGTCCCACAGACTTGTTCCAGCATGCTAACAACACTGTTGCCATTAGCTTTTCTTGCTGGTTTTACTATTACATACCCTGACATGGAGTCCACTAGTACGAGAAGGTATTTCTCTCCCTTCTTGGCCATGATTCCCATGGGTCCAGCTACATCCATGCACACTGAACCCCAAGGTATGGTACTTTTGATAGTTTGCCCATCTTTTCGGTAGGGATGGGGCAGATCCAATCCAGTATCGGTATCGGTATCCGATACCAGCATTATTTAAGTATCGGGTATCGGATCAAACCTGCCGATACTTTTCCGATCCAGCTTCAAAGAGCACTTGTGTTCAATCACAATCTGTGACTGCCCTTTTTAACATTGTGTGAGATAAACCCAATGAAGACACTCTTAAGCCTTACAATAAGGGGGTTCCCTATTGTAAGGCTTAAGAGTGTCTTCATTGGGTTTATCTCACACAATGTTAAAATGAATAGTTTGGGTGCAAAAGTTTCATTATACAGAGTCAAATACCTGAACAGTATCGGATCGGGAAAGTATCGGTATCGGTCGATACTGAGTTAATAAGTATCGGTATCGGATCGGAAGTGAGAAATGTGGATCGGTGCATCCCTACTTTTCGGTGCCCTTTGCAAACTACGTTATATTGACCACATATTTTACAGTCCAGTAGCACTTTGCGGATTTGTTTTAAGGGAATCCAGAGCTCTTGATGCTCCAATTCCTTACATGTGGGTTGCACGCCGGCATGACCTAAGCTTTCACGCATGCCCTACACAACCTCAAACACATGCTCCTGTAGGACCCTCGGGGTTTGTTCCCACTTCTCTATCTCGACAAAAATGATTTTTCTCTGTTGTACATAATGATCAACTTCATCATTGCCCTGCCATTGCTTCCCTTCCTGAGTGTGGGATTTCTGGTGCTCGACTTCCAGTTACAGGTTTAACCTAATTTCAGCTATTTTCTTCCACAAGTCATGATGAGCCACCACTTTCCCTTTTGCACTTTCAAATCCATTTTCTTCCCAAATGGATAAGTCTTCATTCAGAGCTTGTGCACAATAGTGGCTATAAGTTACCACTTGTGCTGTTTTTACTTTTCTGTGAGTTAGTTCTAGCAACCCTTCGAGTACTGCCGTAACTTCTCCAGTTTGTGTAATTCCTGGCACTCTCCCCCTCCTACGGCAGCACTGGTTCCCTTGAAACTTAAGGATAAATCCCCAGTGTGGTACCTGATGGGTTCCTTTCTTGGATCCGTCGTGTAGAGAGTCCAGTCGTGTGTTTTCTGTTTTTCGGGCGTCTCGTATTTTGCTTTTTTGCTCACAGGTTGTGCTGGTCCTATCTCTAGATCGGGGTCTAACAAAATGTCTTCCCATCGCCACCAACGTGAATTCGTGGCTTTTGTACTTTCTATTGTCCCTTTTCTGAGATATTTGTGCACTTGACTTTGTGCTATGACTTTGATAGGTTGGCCTTGAGCCAGATCTTTCAGTGTACCCCAGTATCTAGCTAGCACAGCTAGTTCTTTTTCTTCCTGAGGAAACTTTTTCTCTACTGAAGTTAAAGTGTAACTCCAGAGAGTAACTAGCCCTCCGTGTTCATTTTTAACTGCTATCATTGTGTTGTCATCTTCACAACTAACTTCAGCTACCAGTTTTGTCATTAAACTTCTTGGCTCTAATCGCACTGCTTCTTTGATTTTTTCTCAGAGTTCTTCTAGATCGTTCTGATTTTCAGCTGTCCAAATACATGCTTGTTTGTTTTTCTTTTCACTTGTCTTTCTTTTTTCTTCAGACAGGCATACAAAGTTTTTGCATATTTTTGGTAGTTAGGTACATGATCTCTCACATAGTTGCACAGTCCTAAGATTTTTTGTAGCTCGTTTTCGGATTCAGGGGGCTGAATTTGCTCAAGTTTTTCTCTTTAACCCTCAGAAAGTCCCAGATCGGCCATTAATTGGAAACCTAAATAGTTGACTTGGAACTACCCAAACTGACATTTCTTCAGATTCAGTTTCAGCCCTGCTTTTGTAACTCGTTGCACCATTTGTGCCAACCGTTCTAGGTGTTCCTCCTCTAACCCTAATCCTATATGTGTATATATATATATATATATATATATATATATATATATATATACACATTTATATTTACTGAATATACATTTATGTGTATGTATATATGTATATATATGTACACAGTCACATACATATGTAGTGGACATGACCTTGTCCACTTTTAAGACACCTGTGTACTTTTGAACTGTCCAGTGATGACCTTTACTGACCTCTCAGTGAAGCAAGACATTTACTACAAAATCATTCATTTAGCTATAATCTGATAAATATAGTCACCAAAAGAGACTATTTCTATCCTTGATTTTAGGCTGATGTGATCAAAAGAATAACTTTTGTCATTTTCATGATGTGTGCTTTTTAAGCTGTGTTATTCTGTGAGAGTTAAACTGTGTCCACTGCTGTGTTAAAGGGAAATATCGGGTCACAGAGACCCGACTGTTTTGTTTAGAAATAAGAAGACAGTTTAATCAGTTGTTTTTCATGAACAAGGCTCCAGCTTTCTCTGTCTGTTCCTAAACATTTCCCTCTGCTCTGGCTTTAACCTTGGGTATGATAAGGCAAGTGAACTCCTCTCTGTGTTCCTGTCTTTTTAAGTTCTAACTGTGCGGAAACGCTTCAGTCTTTGAATGGACAGAGAGTTTGAATGGACGGAGACCTGAAAGCTCTCTGCCTTGCAGCTGGTCAAGCTTGGTCAAGAGCCAAAGACTAACTTGTCAGCTAGAACTGATGGACGCCTCCATCCAGTTCCCCGAGCAAAAGCTCCAAAGTTCTTAATGAACTTTCTTTGAGAAACATCTCGTCTTGAAGTCAGCCAGAAGCTGCCACATGTTTCTGACGGCTGACGCGGATCCGAGGAGACGTTGGAAGTAAACGACCAGTTCAGACGTACGAGGGCCGGAAGGACTCTGTGCACCTGGGAGGCTGGCAATATCTTTATCAGACGCATCGTCAAAAGGTAAAGAGCGGTTTACAAACGTACCTGGGATTTAGCCGAAGTCGGATGGAAAGTGTCATCTCTGGTTACACTCGAGATAAATAACTTAATCTCTCCAACCTCTTATTCCTCCTACTCTTTCCCCTCTCTATCTAAGCTGGAAACTATATTTTTAAGCTAAAAGAGCCCACAGACTAAATATGTTAACATCCAATATTTATGTCTGTTGTGTTGAATTTAAGTGTGCTGACGTTTTAAATTGAAAGAAAGTGAAATCATGTCAATCAAGTGTAATGGTGTTAATTTAGTTGATTTATTTTAAATAAATGATAGTGTCTCTTTGACATATCAAACTAAGTTAACGTCTTTGTCACTTAATGGCTTTGTGTATTTATCCATCATAAAGATCACAGAAATATTGGGTAAACTGAAAAAGAACAGAATCCGTGAATTTACTATTCAATCTGAATAAGTAGATTAATTAAGGATAAAGAGGTCAGTATTAATATTGACCTCCTCATAATTCTTACATATATATATATATACATATATATACACATATATATATATATATATACATATA
>JBBPBX010055357.1:8286-23128 GCA_038048925.1 Garcialebias charrua | reverse complement strand
TTTCTCTGCTGGCCTGGGAACGCCTTGGGATTCCCCCAGAGAAGCTGCTCCAAGTGGCTGGGGAGAGGGCAGTTTGGGCCTCCCTACTTAGGCTGCTACCCCCACGACCCAACCCCGGATAAGCGGAAGAAAATGGATGGATACTTACCGTTGTTGTAGCTTTTTTTTTATTTTTTTTATTTAGAAAAAACAAGTACAAAAAAAAAAACTTACAATGTCAAACATGGCTCGAGACTTAAGGCATGCATAGCACAAAAGAGAATAAAGGCACATAAACAAAAACAAAAATGTGTCTTGGGCAGCTTACAACAGAAATTCGTTACAGATTGTTTTAGTTTTTAAAGCTTTGGCATTAGTACAGTACTTTAAAGTAGCTAAGTAAGAGGAAATATAATTAGAAAACACTATAAATCTAGGTTTTAGCAAGGAGAATTTACAACTGTGGATGTAAAATTTGGCTAAGAGTAGTATTAAATTTACAACAAAAACTTTCTTACTTGAAATATTTGGACAAAAGAAACCAAACAGTATAATTTTAGCGTCAAATGGTAGGTCAATTTCTAACTTTCTATTTACATACATGAAAATGTCTTTCCAGAACACCTGAGTATGAGAACAGTCCCAGAAGAGATGGATGATGGTCTCCTCAGAGCTGTGGCAGAGTGAACACATTGGGTCTACGTTTGGACGGTACTTGGAGATTATATAGTTTACAGGATAACATTTATGCAGAATCTTTAGGGACACTTCTCGAATCTTATTAGTTATAAAGTATTTTCTAGGTAACAACCAAACATCTTTCCAACAGATATCATTAAATAAATTATCCCAGAAGAATATAGAAGCAGGTTTACTAATACATTCTCTAATTATTAATTCTCTAATACATTTGTTATTTGTTTTTTCACTTAAAAAAGGGTCAGAGTTACCAATGAATAATTCTTCAGTTAAATAGTTTGTGCTGTTTTGTACAGGATTTGACATCAACATTTTCACACCAGATGGAATTGCATCAAAGACAATTGCAAATTCTTTTGATAGTACTGGAAAGTTATGCGTAGTTAAAAATTCACTATAAGAGTAAGTGTTGCCGTCTTTGAATAACTGATGTACTTGAACTATTCCTCTGCCAAACCAATTTTTAAGGAAAATAGATTTATGTTTAAAAGAAATGTCTTTGTTATTCCAGATATAGTATTTGTGTGGAGAGAAATTGTGTTTGTGAACCAGAGTCCAGCACAAAAACAGCTGTTTGTGGAAATTGGAGAGTTTGATCGGAATTTTGTCAATGTTGTAATTACACCTTAAAATAAAAGATAGACCACCCAATGCTTCAAATACATGTGTTGAAATGAAGTTCCACAAAGAGTTTGGATTTAAGAGATATCTTTTGATCCATTTAATTTTAAAGGAGGAGTTTAGAGTCTGTAAGTCTAATACATTAAACCCACCAGAGCACAGCTTATTTATCATAACATTTTTTCGGATTAGATGAACCTTTTTTTTCCAAATAAAATCAAACAATGTTTTATCCACTTTTGAAATGATGTCCTTGGGAACCTCAAGGGCAGAAGTCGCATAAACCAAACTGGAGAGACCTTCAGCCTTAGAAAGTAATACACGACCGGAGATGGATAAATCTCTCTGTACCCATAAATTGACATTTTTTTGAATTACAGTAACAAGGGGGTTAAAGTTATCACTTAATCTTTGGTCCTCTTCTTTTATAATACAGATACCAAGATATTTAACTTTGTGTTTTACTGGAATTCCTGAGATCTCTGTGTCATGACATGTTTTAATAGGGAGTAACTCACATTTAGATAAGTTAAGGTTGAGACCTGAGGCTGCAGAAAATTCACCAAGTAGCTCAACAGCACACTTTACTTGAGAGCAATCTTTTAGAAATAGAGTTGTGTCATCTGCCAGTTGGCTCGCTGCCAGCCCGCGCAAAGCCTCTGTGACCAAGACGAGACGATGCATCCACATCACGCATGCGCACACCGTTCTTCTTCTTCTTCTGTGAGGTTTTACGGCAGTTTACAACCTTCCAGTGTATTACCGCCATCTAATGCGCGGTATGGTTCACCATACAAAAATAAAATAAAAAATAAAAAAAAAGTTCCGAAAAGACGCCGGGAGAAAATAACAAGGGTTGAAGAACTCAAACATTAGATTCATAGTTGAGGTTTCAACATTGCATCAGATTATTCATGTGTCAACACTTTTCCAACGGTTAATTAATCAACATTGATTGGATGTTGGAACAAGGTTATTTTTCAATTAACATATTCCAGCAAAATCTTTTAGTCACGTTTGTGAAAAATAACGTTGATAATACATACAACTCAAAACTGGTTTATATTTCAAAGGTGAATCCATAGTGAGTTAACAATACCAGTTCAATTGTTTGGTGTTCAACATTGTTTTGATGTTGAATGAATGTTTTTTCTTAAACTGACGTTATTTCAACCATATTTAAACGTTTAATGTCGGTTGAATGCCAGCTGGAGTCGAGCATGCATGTTTTTGGTCTGTGGGAGGAAACTGGAGTACAGTAGCTACTGTAGTCCCTTGCTATTTTGCGATTCATTTTTCACGGACTTGCTCTATTGCTTTAAAAAAATATATAAGATTGGACATGACACACAATTTGCTGAGGATGATGGATGAGCCACACGATTAGCATGGATTTTTTTTTACTTAAAATGAATTCTTTAAATTATTTAGCACCTCCTGCACAGTATGCAACCCACACTGCAGGAGAAACTTCCTCCTGCAGCTCCTCTCTCGATCTCTGTTCTGCAGTGAAGTGGGCATGGTTGAGAGAGCAGGGGCCTCATGTATCAACCGTGCGCACGCACAAAAACATTGCGCACGTCACTTTCCACGCAAAGTGGCGTATGTATCAAATCTGATATGAACGGGAATATCTGCGCATCCACGTACAAATCCACGGCTGCTCCCCTGCTTGCGTACGCACGTTTCTGTGGTTATTTTTCCTTTGGCGACACTTACAGGTTATTCAGAGAAACTGTGTCCATGATATGAAAATAATCATAAATCCCACCAAACACACATGATTAACAATTATTACATCCACATGGACGCAATTAGATGAGTGGATATAAAAGCATGCGCCAAATAGTGGCAACGATATTGACAACAATGAGATGTGATTTCTTTAAATAAGAAGTTAACCAAGCTGTACCAACACGCCTACGTTTAGGTCAGTGTGTAGCGCGGTTGCCTTTAGTTCCAAAGGTCATGAGTTCGAATCTCGCATGGTACAACGTTTCTTTTTTTTTTCGTTCCAGATTTAAATACACATGAAAACTATTTACAAAACAAGAAATCGTCTGCTTCCTTTCATTTCATGTATTGTTCTATTTCTTGTTGTTTTATTAAATAGTTTTCCTGTGTTCTTTAAATCTGGAATGAAAAAAAAACGTTGTACCAAGGGGGAGTCGATCTCACGACCTTTGGGACGAAGGGCGGGCGCGCTCACCACTAACCTATACAGGCATGTTAGAGCAGATGGGTCAACTTCTTGTTTAAAAGTGGATGGTATGTTTTGCGCTAGGCGTGCCGAATAAAACCTTTTTCCGTGCTTCTCTGCCTCACTCAGAAGTGATTCCTGTTCACAGTCCGTGAAGTTCCTCTTTTTTCCACGTTCCGACATGATTTGCAATGGAGCAGAGACGACATTCCTGTCGTGCATGGCATATTTGAATGACTTTGCATATTCATACGGAGGCGTGTCAAAGGCGGAGTCGGCCACTCTCTCATGTGCGCTGAATTCCACGTTGATTGTGTTGTACATAAGGAATGTGCGTGGATACTGGTGTACGCACAGTTTGATAAATCTGGATTTTTTTGTGCGTGGACACTTTTCTGGATTTGTCCGTACGTGACTTTTCAGTAAGAAATCTACGCAAGTCTTTGTACATGAGGCCCCAGGCCCCCTTGCAAAAGAGATATGTGATCTGAATGGGATTTGCCTGGTTAAATAAAGGTTAATAAATAAATTAGGTCCAGTATGCTCAGTGCTTTAAGTGGGCCGGAACTCACCGGTACCCAGTTCCGCCACTTCTAAAATTTAACCCTGACAGTACCGGGACTTTTTTTAAGCGTAAGGTGCGTTCCGGAACTTATTTTCGTCTTCTCCACTTGAAAGACCCGTGGCAGATTAGAATGCATCATTTCCCCCGACTGGATTTCAAGAAAGAGTAAATAAATAAATAAATAAATGTCACATTTTTGTCATCTGTGTATGTTTCCCATACTTGACAGACGAAATTGGCCTCTGCATTTAACCCAACCACCACCAGGTGGTGCAGTGAGCAGCCGTGGTCAGCGCCCGGGGAGCTGGGGAAAATAGATGTGCACTCATAGACACCCCAAGGTGTGCCGTGGCCGGGGTTCGAACCTGGGTCCTTCGGATCCCAAGTCTGAATCCCTAGCCACTACACCATCTTCACAACAATAAAACATCTTTGGTGGAGCGTGTCATTTTGGCCAATCACAACCTCAGGATAGACAGGGGGAGGAGACGACAGCGAACTCTGTAAAAAAACAAAAACAAACTGCAGCGCGACAGAGCGCGAGGGAAGCGGAAGTAACTCCTCCAACGTGTGGGTAAAGTTAATATTTTTATACATGCAGTGGAGTGTAACCATTGTTTAGTAAAATGGCATGTTGTGTTACAAATAAAACTAAATAAAAATTAACAAAATAACAGTCAATTGCACCCCTAAAGCCACTGAGATAAAGTATCACATTAATTTAATTACCACAGGAGTGAATTTAAAAACAGGATGATGTCTATATGAACTAGTTGAATGAGGTGTCTCTAAAATATCCTGATTCATGATCAATAATAATTTAAACAATTTTTTAATCTGTCCACAGGACCTGACTTTATTTTGTTAGATGTCTCTAAAATAGTTAGTGAATCATGTTTACATGTAGGTAAACATAGATGTTTAACAACTTGTTAAAATACACAAGAATGCAGGAAATGGCATCTACTTTATTCAAAATTTCTGGCAAAACATCTTCACCAGCATATTTAAGAAATGAGTTTTTACTGTAAGTAAGTTTTATTTATATAGCACATTTCACAGACATGAGAGTCATAGTGCTTTACAAAAGGAAAAATAAAATCATAAAATCACAGAAGTACTATACAGAAAGGTAAAACATAACAAACTCTAAAATCAATGTACAAAATTAACCAAAAGCCTGTCTGAAGAGATAAGTCTTAAGTTTTTAAATGCATCTGTTGACTCGGAGCAGCGCATTGTTAGCAAAATGTTCTGCTGTATTTGACTTGCTGCTGTTGTTGGTTGTTAATTTTTTGGTTGACACAATCTTTCCTATTTATGTCCTCATTAAATTAGGTTAGTAAATGACTTTTACCTGAAGCATGTTAAAAAATTACAAAATCTTTCGGGGGGGGGTTGGCGCAACGTTTGTCACCTTTTTCATCCCTTCTGAGTTTGCAGGTATGCATATTATTATGACTTAGGGAGGGTACCGGCACTTATTTTTTTCCACTTAAAGCACTGAGTATGCTTATATATTGTACAGGGGATCTGCAACCCGTGGCTCTGGAGCCACATGCAGCTCTTTAGTCCCTCTGCGGCAACCTTTGACCCAAACTAACATAAAACTGAATTGTATTGATTGTTATAACACCAAAAACTGGACTAGTTTTAGCAGTTTTTGTGTCATTTATTTTGCAAAATGTGAATACTGGAACTAGTACAAGTAGTTAAACATACTCATTTTAATGGTATGCTTCATTTTAAAGCTGCAGTAGTTTCTGGAAAACGCTGGACTTAGAAAAATTTTGAACAGAGACACCGTTCTGGTCCCTCCCCCTTGCTCTGGCTGACCTGCAACTCACCCTCCTTAGCTCCTCCTCCACAGCATGGCCTGTCTCGTGACTGGCCAGGCGGAGTTGGGACAGATGGGGGATGGGCGGGGGATGGGCGTGAGAAGCTCGTTCATGAACCAAACTCTGTTTTTATTGGCTGGTTAACGGCGGGTCACTGTGGGTTTTTAGAAATGCTTGTAGTACCACCGGGAGAAGCCAGAGGACTATAGTTTTTTTCAGAGATTACCTGTCTAACATCAGTCTGTCAGGAGATAGTGACAGAGTGAAGAAATATGTTAAAAATATATTTTTAGAAAAGTTACATACAGCAGCTTTAATGTTATGCTTTATTTCTATAGCCTACTCAAATAATTTTTCCACAATTCTTTTTAACATATGCCTGCATTTTTCATAGTTTGTATTTATTTATTTTAAACTAACCACCCCCCACCACCACTTTTTGCAAGAATCTTCTCTTTTCATTTGTTTTAAATTGAAAATATATAAATAAATATTAAAGCATTAGATACATTTTTTAGCTTTATATTGTCTCCCCTACTGGTCACAAAAGTCTCCTCCAACAAGCCTAAAGTGGCCCGTGGACCACCAGATGATAATTACAGTTGTATAAGGTTGTTGCAGCTCTGAACATTTTTAATTTAGTGACCAAAGGCGTAAAATGTCTCTTTTGATCGTAAAGGTTGCAGACCCCTGAGATAAAATTGTGTATCTCCATTTTTCATCATTTTATATTTTTTTAGCATAAATCAGCTCTGATAGTCACCCCTTGTATGGCTACTCAAAAAAAAGTGTCAAAATGAAAATTTTATTAAATTTAAGTTAATTAAATGTTCACTATATGTTCAAGTCTGCATCTCATTTTAAACTTTAATGTAGAAAACTGCAACAACAACACCATCTGCTAACAACAGACTCATGGTCATGCTGCTACACCGTATTATACAATATTGCATTACAGTTTAGCATATAACTTAGATCCTTATATACTGTACTAATTCTTTTTGCATACTTTATATTTTTGCCATTTTTGGGTGTAACTGGGACCTTAACTACACAAGTTCATTCCACCTCATGTACCACACATTAAATGACAAAGAACCTTGATCAATAGCAGCTAAGACCACAACAGAAAGTCTTTTTGTTTTTGTCACCTGCAGGAAAAGGCTTTTTAAAGTCACTACTGGTGATACTCATAGAAGTGCAGTTTGACTCAAAGCAAAAATTCAGATATTTATTTTTATTTTATTTTTATTTATTTAGTTTATTCATTTCCATTATAAAACACAAAGACAATTTCCAAAAATAAAAAATAAAAACTTAATGAAAGGAAGCATAAGAAGAAAAATGTCTCATCATATCTGCTCCTTCTTAACAAAATCAATTTAAACTATCAATTCAAACATAATCATCCATCATCAAATAATAATCATGCATATAGATTTAGAAGTTGTCATATGTGGAAAAAATATGAATTAACAATAGTTCACCTGTGTGAATAGCTATAATGTGGAAGAATATTTCATTTGGATTGAACTGTGAATAAAGTGGACTGCCACTGTTTTAAAACAACCGCGGTCTCTAAAACTGCCATAGCTGTTATTTCAGACATTGTTTTATAAACCTCCACATCACCATCAATGTCCCTTAACAGGTTAAACATTGGCTTCTATGGGTTTTAACCCCATCAGTCACTAGTTGGGAGCACTTTTGCACAACGTGGATCATTTCCAGTGAGATTGTTAGAACATTTTTGATGGAACAATAATTAAATGAAAAACAGAAAGGCAGTGAAAAAGTTTATAAAATAGCAATTTGAATAATGGTTATGAAATGTTGGGAATTGTGGTTCAATTAATATTACCATAATTCACTTTGGTCTCTGTGCCACTTGAAATAGCAATTGGCTAATCTATGCAGTTACAATAAAGTTTTCTCTAAACTTAGGTTGTTCAAAAAGATTTCAGTAGTTGTTTGAAACATTCCCAGAGAACCCCTCTTGAAATGGTCTGAACTATCACATCACAGTATAGTAGTTTATAAAAAATGTTTAATAAACTACTATAAAAAAAAACGCAGAGACTTTGTTCTCTTCCAATTCCCTTAACCGTTTTAAAGTTTCCAGTTACTCGTTCCGTTAAGTCCGCTGCCAGCACCTGCGCTGTGCAACAAACTTGCTCCACTTTTGTTGTCTCTCGTGCGTTCTCCTTCCATGGCTCTCCATCTCCTCTTTCCCTCTTCAGTGCCTCTGGGTAAACATTTGTCAGTGTAACCGTAACGCAAGCGTCTCAGGTAAAGATATGCAGATTAACGCTAACTCGTTTGCATAACGAGCTCTTATTTGCCGGTCTAATTACAGTGGCACAGCGAGGCCATCCCAGAGCTGCCCTCAGGTTTCATTAGTGAGTTTGTTAAGAGTTTAACAGGAAGCTAATCGCTTCCTCCCCTCTTTAACAAACAGTGGAGTCTGAATGTCCCAAAAAAGACTCCCACTGCACCAGTGTTGGTTTAACGAAGACACATACACAGAGGCACACCTACATTTGGTGAGAAAATACTCTGCATGCACACTAAACTTCTGACCCAACACAATATTCACACAGACGCACACCAAGAAGCTTTGTGTGTGTGTATGAAGGCTGCTGTACTGAGTGCATCGCTCAGTCGGTTCTGTTTAGGTTTTGAGTCCTTGCTACAAATTTAGTTTGGACTGGCAAACAAAAAATAAAACAATGCAAGAAAACAACACTTAAATAGCAAGTTTATGATAAATATGTTCAAGAAAAACAGGCCAAAGTAGCACATTTATTTTCATTAAGTGAATTTGAGAACGAGACACCTGTAATCAATGTGCACAGTCTGTTAGTGGGTGTCTGTAGTCAACAGGCTGTCGCTCCGATCCACCGCAGGTTCTTTCATTTCTTAAACGCAGCCTGACGCTACATTTCAAGGAGACGACAGCGTTCTCAATCCTTATCAATTGTTTTTCCTGCCAAATCTTTGGCCATGTGTATAATATATAGATCCAAGAACATGCAGTCTATCCTTTCAAGCTGAATGTTTTTTTTTGTTTTGTTTTTTTTTTGCTTTTTTTCAGCATCAGAGAGATTTATTTGTCATTCGCCTCTCATGTGGTACATGTGGTGGAACAATATTATGTACACAGGGTTCCAGTTACATCCAACAATAAAATGTACAAGAAAAACATTAATAAGCTCTAAGATATGAACTAAGAAAAACAACTAAACAATACACTAAGCACTAATAACATAACAATACGCTGAACAGCAGCACGAACATGAGTCTGTGTGAGCAGATGAGTACAAATGAACACAGCAACATGAAACAGATCAGCAGCAACATGAAACAGATCAGCAGCAACATGAAACAGATCAGCAGCAACATGAAACAGATCAGCAGCAACATGAAACAGATCAGCAGCAACATGAAACAGATCAGCAGCAACATGAAACAGATCAGCAGCAACATGAAACAGATCAGCAGCAACATGAAACAGATCAGCAGCAACATGAAACAGATCAGCAGCAACATGAAACAGATCAGCAGCAACATGAAACAGATCAGCAGCAACATGAAACAGATCAGCAGCAACATGAAACAGATCAGCAGCAACATGAAACAGATCAGCAGCAACATGAAACAGATCAGCAGCAACATGAAACAGATCAGCAGCAACATGAAACAGATCAGCAGCAACATGAAACAGATCAGCAGCAACATGAAACAGATCAGCAGCAACATGAAACAGATCAGCAGCAACATGAAACAGATCAGCAGCAACATGAAACAGATCAGCAGCAACATGAAACAGATCAGCAGCAACATGAAACAGATCAGCAGCAACATGAAACAGATCAGCAGCAACATGAAACAGATCAGCAGCAACATGAAACAGATCAGCAGCAACATGAAACAGATCAGCAGCAACATGAAACAGATCAGCAGCAACATGAAACAGATCAGCAGCAACATGAAACAGATCAGCAGCAACATGAAACAGATCAGCAGCAACATGAAACAGATCAGCAGCAACATGAAACAGATCAGCAGCAACATGAAACAGATCAGCAGCAACATGATGTGATTTTTCACAGTGATTATCCTGGTTAGAGATTCATGAGTCTAACAGCCTCAGGGTAGAAGCTGTTCCTCAGTCTAGTGGTTCTACACCTAATGCTCCTTAACCTCCTTCCTGTGGGGAGCAGGGCAAAAAGTGTGTGTCCTGGGTGAGTGTGGTCCTTCGTGATGCAGGTGGCCCTCTTCCTGCATCATGATTTTTTTTTGCCTTTAAAATTGATTTTGGTTTTAATGTATCTTTTATTCTCTAAAAAAACATATACTGTCACAGTTTCAGCTGGTTTTGGACCCAGAATACAAACAGGTCACAGACCTTCATTAGAAAAAAAATATAATGCTGCTGTGGCAGCAAAACTTACTAAAACTCAAGAAATCACAAGAGAAACACAAGCTGCTTTTCTTTTGATAAATATGACTCAATTTGGTTCTTGTCTCATCAGCTCTTCTCAGGTGGAGCTGGTGATTTGCCACTGTGCCTCGTTTCCTCACTCTTTGGGCGGGATCTTCGTAGCAAATTGGGCGAGCATCGTAACTGTAATCTGACTTTTTTTTATTAGCTTATCCTGCCTCTGCTTAAAGGTCCAAGTGCAACCATGCTGCTCCATCATCTCTGATATCTCACAGTAAATTTGTTTGTTCCTTGTAGTGCCATCCAGCTCACGCTGAATCCTCTGATCTGCCCGTAATGCCGGGTACCCACCGAGCGCGTCTTGAGCATCAAAAACGCTCCTGACGCACCCTGTTGGCTGCTTGTCACCAGATGTCTGTTCCCACCGAACGCGTCTGATGAAGCGCAGTGGGAGGAGCGTCTGGCTCCTTTTCCGGTCGAGTTTGTTTTATTTCTTTTACACCGGGTAGACGAAATCAGCTGTTCGTGAGCCTCGTTACTACTTGAGTGGGTTGTCTACGAGCCGAACTTCAGCTCCGAAAGTCTTTGTTGAGATTAAAATGTTTTTTTTATGTTTGGGGTGATCGTACGCTCGAGCGGACAGCGGCAACTGTAAAAATGCCAAGTTTCTTACCGGAGGCTGGTTTCTTCATGGAGGCTCGTTGGGTAAGTTTGAAAAGTCCAAAAAAAGTTCCGTCATCATTGCGTCATCACATAGCAGAGCCTCTCCCGATTGGTTGCTGTGACGCGTCGAGCAGCCAAAGTTCAAATATTTGAACTCCGGCATCGGCTGCTTTGGACGCGTCGCGTACGCGGAAAAGAACGGCCGCGCTCTGCCGCGCTGCTTGAACTACTCAAAACGTGCCGCGTCATGTTTCGCCGCGCCTCCACATAGACTTTCAATGTAAACCGGCTGCTTCCGCTGCCCGAAACGCGTTTGGTGGGTACCCGGCATAAGACTGGAAGGCCTGGGACTCGTCATTGGTCCACGGCACTATTTTTAGAGCTTTTATACTGAACTCGAAACTGGAACACTTGAAAAAACTAACTGGACGGGTCATCCAGCGTAGCTCTGCTGCTGCCTGGTTGTGTCGAAATCGTCACCTCTGAGCAGTTTGCACGGAACAAAAGAACAAAAAGGATGGTCTCATAAACCGGGCTGAGTGGAGGTGGGTTCAGGCAGTGGGCAGACCCTTAACTAGTGCAGTGTGGTGCCAAAACAATAAGCGTAGAGGCAAAGCAGCAAAAAAGAACCCAATCAATGAGACCAGACTGTGGCATGAGGTCCAGCAATGCACTGCTGATGAGTAAAGGGAATATAGAAGACGTGTTGATTTAGAAATGGAGAAACCTGAGCTAAACGCTGACTGGGAACAGGTGAGAGTGGGCGTGGCAGGTTGAGTAGAGCAGGGAGCTGAGAAGGGAATAATGGTACAGGGGAACACGAGGGAAAACACAAGTAGCATGACTAAACACCAAAAATGCAAAACATAAAACAAACCTAATCGTGAAACCCACAACAAAAACGCACATTCTGACAAATAAATGTTCTAAAGATAATGAGGCTAAAAGTTTTTTTTTTTTACTTGATACTAAAAACAAAGTTTCAGAAAAATAGTTGCCTTGTTGAACTATACAACCTCTAGGTTTCGTTCCCTGGCCTCTCAGCAGGCCTCGGGGGGAACGAACCCCAAAGTCCTTACACTGTCCCTCTTTGATGGGAAGAGTGTGGTCGTGTTGAGCATGTTAAACGTTATGTAGATGAGGTCCTGGTGCCACTTGGAGATTTGTAAATAGAGGAAATTGTAGCCATGATGCCAGCCTAGAGCCTGAAAGTGACACAGAATGAAATGTTAAAGCTTTTGTTGGTGTTCTAGCTTTTTGTTTTTTCTCACTGGTCTCCTCTCATGTCTTTGTTTGCAGAATCTGTTTTTGTTGTCCTTTTTCTTCTTTCCATTGTGCATATTTCCCCTGAAACTTGTAATTTGCTTGTTTTTTCTGTTTTTCTATTCCTCTCATCTTGTTCCAATCTTCTCACCTATTCTCTACCTGTCATCCAAAATGATTTGGCACTGCTACATTTTTCATGTTGTACCCTTTATAAATGTTTTTTTCTTTGCATCTCTGTCAGTCTCTAAAACCCCTCATCCCATTTGTTCCTCTCTCAGACCATAGCCCGTGCCTGGTCTTGTAGCATCTCCCTCAGCTTCTTTCTGCTTTCTCTCGCTGCAACTCATGAAGAGTTTGCAGCACTCCTGAGCCAAACAATTTCAATATGCTGGTCCCGAAACTTCGTAATATTTGGCACAAACAGGAAGCTGATTAAAAACACCTGTATGTGCAAACCAAAAATTAGGAAAGCTTTAAACACTGGCTAAATAGCATTTGTTGCAACACCTGTACCAACACACTCACATCTCATTTTGCTTCAGTTTGTTGAGGCAAGCAGAAAAAAATAGCAAAAACATTTTGGAGAAAAGTTTTACAGGAAAAGTACACAGTACAATGTGAGTAAAACCTGCTCACGTCTTTGATTTTTGACATTGTTTTTGTAATTTTTGAAATGTAGAAGTAAGAAAAAGATAGAAAAAGCTTCAGAACCATGTTTATATTATTGAATATATGTGGTGGCATCTTGAATTAAATCAACTCTGAAAGTTACACTCTAGATGTACAGTAGAGTTGCATTCGGGCCCAAAAAAATCTGATCCACCCCGGCCCCAGCACGCAGTCATAATTTCTGAACTCCACACAACCCGGCGAATTAACAGTAATTACTGACCTGTTAAAAAAAAATATATATATATATATACATATATTAGGCATGTAACGGTTGTAGTGGGTGTACCGAACCGTTTCGGTACGGCACGTTCGGTTCGGTCCACCTGCGTACCGTTTCGGTTATTTTTTCACTCATTGAACGTTAATATATGCGCCGCGGAACAAAATTTCCTGGGCGCGTTTCAGCACGGAGCTATTATCGCGCAGCACGCGCAGCATTATTAGCCATTAGCTGCTCGCTCCGGTCTCCTGTTTGGGAACGTTATGGCTTTCTTGTTAAGACGAGCGCACATTCAAAGCTGTGTTTGTGGACGTTGTTTCATGAAGACTGGCTCTGCAGCAGCTGCGTGACGCAGCTCTCTGCAGCAGCAACACGTCTAACGTGAACGCGCTGGAAACTACGTCATCGGAATGTGAACAGAAACAGCAGCTGTTGCAGAAACACCGCTAAAAGCAGCTGCATTTAAACAACTTTTATCAGGTAAATCAGAGCGGTCCAGAGCAATAACACAAACTGTATGAGTTTTTAAAGATCTGAATCTACTCTGAATGTTGTTATATGCACAGGCTTTAAAGTTCTTGATCCTCGCTATGAACATCCATCACTCAAAAAGTTCAGAACTTTATGAAAAAACTAAAACTGATGTCAACAAGACCTGGAGCTGAGCTCTGATGATGATGATGATGATGATGATGATGATGATGATGATGATGATGATGATGATGATGATGATGATGATGATGATGATGATGATGATGATGATGATGATGATGATGATGATGATGATGATGATGATGATGATGATGATGATGAATAGTGAGAGCTTCAACCGTTCAAGAAGAGGTATTGTTCTTTATTATTATTATCTAAATAATCTTTTTTATTTAAAATCATAATCTTATTAACTTTTTTTTTATCTCTGTGTTTTATTTCCAGTCTGTGACAGAGGTAGCTGCTCTCCCACTTCAGGGACAGACATCCACCAGAGATCACCTGCAGCTAAGAAGTGTGTGATGACTGAACTGAACTCTGAACTTTTCCAGGACCTGTCCCACCAAGAAGAGGTTGTGAGTACAGTAATGAGGACAAATACAGCCACACTGCTGCTACTGGACAAAAACTTGATTAGTTAGATTGTAAACAGTCTGTTGCTGCTTATTGTTCTGGTTCTGACTGTTACAGTATTGTATTTATTAAGATTTTTATTATTGTTAATATAGTTTATTTATTGTAGAGTGTTGTTTATTTAAAATATCATCCAAATGGGTCACTTTTATTTATTACTACAATACAATACAAATATATTTTTGGCATATTTTCAAAATAAACATTTTGTAAGTCTTTATTTTGTCTTCTTTTTTTTTGGTAAATGGAGCTTATTTATATAGCGCTTTCCAGCCCCCTGTGCGGAGCCCCAAAGCGCTTTACAATACCAGCCATCCACCCATTCATTCACACATTCAAACACCGGTAGTGGTAGCCTGCCTTGCAAGGCGCCATCCAGACCTACCGGGAGCAACTCCGGGTTAAGTGTCTTGCACAGGGACACAACGACACATGGTGGGCGGACGCGGGATTCGAACCTCCAACCTTCCGATCAGGGGACGACTGCCATTACCACTACACCACGGCCGCCCCGAAAATAAACCGAACCGAGCCCTCCTTGTAGTTGAAC
>JBBPBX010055356.1:0-16351 GCA_038048925.1 Garcialebias charrua | reverse complement strand
AGGGTTTAATAACTTTAAACAAATTTTAATTGAATATTTGGGGGGTAATTTTTTTTTCAGTTTTATACATGACTTGTAAAATACTATGTTCAACCAAATCATAAAATTTTAATAATTTAAACTGATGAAATATTTGTTGGGTGACCATAGCACTTCCTACTAATAATTCTTGTAGCTCTTTAAAAACAAAACAAAAAAAAACAGGGTTTGTAATAGTTTTACATGCTTTTCCCCAAACTTCAATACAACAGATTAAATATGGAACAATCATTACATTATTCAATATATTCAAAACTTTGTCATTCAAAAACTATTTTACTTTATACAGTAATGCAATTGATTTTGTTATTTTTATTCTTAAGTAATTTCCATGAGATTTCTATGTCAGCTTCTTATAAATAACAACACCCAAAAGTTTTATTTAATTAACTATGAATTTCAATGCTGTAAATTTTAAAGATGTTTAAAGTTAAAACTATTAATATTGACACAGTTGAGAATTTTATGGCAAGAAAGTTCATGCTCAATAATCCACGTACCAAATCCAATAATTTTCAGTCGGGTCATCTGGACAGTTTCTTTTTATAGAAATTGGATGGAGGATGGAGGGTGAAACGTTTCTATAAAAAAGAAAGTGTCCAGATGACCCGACTGAGAATTATTGGGTTGAGAAGTTTATGTTTATTTGATGGTGATTTCCATCTTTTTGGAGGCTAAATACAAATACAAGGAGAACATTAATTTATTTGTATAGTTTATAGTTTTTTTTTAGGCTTTTATATTGTTTATATCGATATCGAATTATATCGATATCGACCGAAATTAAGAACTATATTGCGATAAAAAATCTGTTAGCATGTGTATCTGTTAGCAGCTGTATTTGTTAACATGTGTAGCTGTTAGTATCTGTAGCTGTTAGCAGCTGTATCTGTTAACATGTGTAGCTGTTAGCATGTGTAGCTGTTAGCAGCTGTATCTGTTAACATGTGTAGCTGTTAGCATGTGTAGCTGTTAGCAGCTGTATCTGTTAACATGTGTAGCTGTTAGTATCTGTATCTGTTAGCATGTATAGCTGTTAGCACGTATAGCTGTTAGCATGTGTAGCTGTTAGCAGCTATGTCTCGTTGTCAAGTGCTTGGATAATCTAGTCTCGTGACTGTGTGTGTGTTTTTTTCTGTGTAGGAGCAGGAGCTTCACGTCAGACCTCCACCAACCACATGTTTGTTCTCTAACAGGTATGGTTGTACTTTCTAGTAAAATTGTTCAATATTATACTTCGGTCCAGCAGCCTCCACTTCTAAAAGTCAGCGCTCACGCGGTTTGGTTGTGCACGCGCTAACATTATGAACTGGATAGTCACGTTTGAGAGGTTCTTTCAAAATAAAAGCTGATGTGTGTCTCCTGTTGGTACAAACTCTGTACATAAAACACATGTTAGCACTGGAAGCTGTAATGGGACCAACATTCCTGCTCAGCTGTTTCCACTAAAAGTTTGAATGTCGCCCCCATATCCAAAGAGTAGAGAACTTTTTGTGTTGCTAAGTTAAATAAATAAAAAACTTCAATGTGTTTTTCATGTTTTGACTCTAGATGATTGAAGTCATTCTTGCTGGTCTATGTTCAGAAATGATTTTTAATGTCCTCCTGTGAATATGGATCCATAATATTTAACTTTTGTCTCTGTTTTGTGGTTATTTGTATGTTCATTATGTGAGAATGTTAAATTGTTTTCCCTGAAGTTTCCATTAATATTAAAACAAAACTCTTAGTTTCCAGTGACCAGTCTCACTTCAGGCTGACTGTAGAACATCTCCAGATGTTGCTCACCAAATGTCACCAAGATCTCATGTGGAATTTCAAAATAAAGGCCCTCCAAAGTTGGACATTTTCCATGTAATTTTCCCTAAGTTGCTGTGTTTGTTGCTCGTTCTTCAGGATGTTGTAGAAACAGTGAGGGTAAGTACGACTTTACCACAAATCACAGCATTACTGTGCAGAAATATTGTCTCATTGAAATGCAACATAGTTCAAGTAAAAACAGGAATGTTTGATTTAAAATAATTTATATGTTTAATATTTTTAAGTGACAATAACCATTTGGGAAAATAACAGTTAAAATTACTGTATACATTAATTTCAGAAATGACATTTATATCATTTTAACATCAAGTGTTTCTTTTTACTGGTAAATTTTGAGAATTACAAGAGCTTTGTGTTATTTGTCCATGTCGACCAAAATCACTGGAGGTTTCTGGTTAGTGTGTATAAAAATTATACTTATTGTTCTCTGAGAACATTTTAATTTAAAGTTTCATATTTTGATTTGTGCAGAAACTCTGTGAACCACACAGTCTTTGTGGTGGATCAAGTTCAGCAGAAGACAATTCAAAACCTGCTGCAAAATAGAATAGAAGAGACCTTTATTATCATTGCACATGAATACAGTGAAATCTGGGTTTAGTAAAAACAGTAAAATATAAAACAATATAAAAATATAAACTGCATTAAAGTTAATAACAGGTTTGAAACACTCCAAATGTGCAACACAAGCAGATTGATATTACACCAGTTGTCCCTTATTCAGTTTTTATTACAGATTTTGTTAAGTTCAGTAACGGTGGACAGATAAAAACTATATTTAAATCTGTTTGTTCTTGTCTTGATTGATCTGTACCTTTTCCCTGATGGTAACAGTTTTCATATTACATAATAAATAATAATATAAATAAATTATCCACAAATAATTTTGTAACAACAGCAAGTATGATGTCATTAACAGCTTTTATTTTGAAAACTCACAAAGGTTACCATAATTCATAGTGTTTGTGTGCACAACAAAACCATCATTTTGGAAGTGGAGACTGGCTTGACAGCATTTTTTACTGCCTGACGTTCTCAGAGTTGGGGCAGGAGCTACATGTCAGACCACCACCAACCACATGTTTTTTTTTTCTGTTACAGATGAAGTTCATGTTAATAAATGTTGTGAAGCTGAGAAGAGTTCCTGGGTGAGCGATTCATCAGTTCACTGGTATCAAACCAAACATCAGGGTTACACAGGTATGTATTTATTTACTGCAGTCTAAAGTGAAGTGTGGAGCTAAGCCAGGGGTGTTAAACATGCGGCCCGCGGGCCGGATCCGGCCCGCCAGGGGGTTTTAGTCGGCCCACGGATAAATCTGAATTTAAAAAAAAAAAAAAAATTTTTTTTTTTTTATTTTTTTTTTTTTACAAATGAATACATGTACAGTACTGTACAGTCACCAATCACTTAGCCTATCCTAACACAATTTTTAAAGATGAAGGAGTGAGTTGAATTGTCTCCCTTTCACATAAAGTGAAAGTAGCTCAAAAGGATGGCCCAGCACAGAAGATCAACATCATCAGGTCAGGACTCTGTGGTCTACACTCATCTCCAGGTCAGAGGTCACTCTTTCAGGGATGAAGATGTTCACATTCTTGATAGAGAAGTTGGTTTGAGAGAGGAGTAAAGGAGGCCATCTTTGTGAAAAGAAACTGCCCATCATTAAACAGGGGTGGAGGCCTCCGGGTTCAACGGTCCCCCTCTTACAATGCTGTGATTGCTAGTATCACTCAGCCCTCTGTGAATAGTAAACAACCATCAGGGTGCTAACAATCCATTGTTAGGCTGATGGTCCTCCTTGATCATGTGAGCAGCTGGTTTCAGGCTGTCATCAGCCAACTGGTTGATCCACTGTGAGAGGGTGCTATTTATAAGACTGAGCTGAACACAGCAACTCAGACTGAGGAAGTCTTTCGGACAAAAGACGAAACGTTTCTACATTTTTTTGTTGTTGCTTTGTTTTGTTTTATTTTTTGAATGTCCAGAGGACCAGACTTAGCTTTTTTGGATTTTTCTACCTGGATTATTGAGCATGCATCAGTGTATTAAAATTCATTCATTTCTAAATTTTGATGGGTTTGATGCATTTTTAACATACAGGAAAGTGTTTTAACAAAACTGTGTTTTTTTTTTATGTCCAGAGGACCAGACTTAGCTTTTTTAGATTTTTCTACCTGGATTATTGAGCATGCATCAGGGTATTTAACAAAACAGTTTGTTGACTAAATGTTTTAAAATGTGCAATCACTGATCAGTTTTTTAATGTGTAATGCACTTAAATGTTAAACTGAGTAAAAGTGTAAAAGGACAATTAATTTAATGTAAATATTTTTATAATTTATTTATTCTTTGCGCACTAATACAAAGAAAAAAGTGGACTTTTGGAATGAGTACGTATACTGGTCTGGCCCCCGTGAGATCAGATTAAGCTGTATGCGGCCCCCAGATCAAAATGAGTTTGACACCCCTGAGCTAAGCTGTGTTAGGAACTGTTTGGATCCTGCAGTCAAGATGTCCACCATTCAGATTTATTAAAATCTTGCTCTTCACAGCTTGTTATAGCATCACGATGTGTTCAGTTTCAACTAGAAAATACACTCCGCTACACCAACATATCCAGGAATTCAGAAATAGAACATTTCTAGTATATTAGTTTAAATATTTGTTGACATATCAGAACAGTCATTTCAGTACTGTCCACTTATCAAAATGCTCTAACAACAAACAATAACTCGTGATGTCATCAACAAGTTTCATTCAAAATAATATTTTAAGTGGTTTTACTGTGATATATATATACATACTCAGTGTAGTGGCAATTGTTTGTCTCACCAAACATTCAATAGTTGCCATCAAGCCACTACTAAGGCACTGGGGTCAAGTTTCTCAACGCAGGCAAAATGATGGTTCAAGGTCCAAACTTGTTGATTGTTCTTGATTTATTTTCTCTTGTTCAACAAACAATTACAAGTGTCACACATTTCTTCTCCCTTGCCATCCCTTTTGCTCTGTTAAAACCATAGGCCCCAAACCCAAATGCATCATGGTCCTCACCAGGCACTTCCACGTATAGAAAATTGGACCAACCCACATTACCTCCTGTCAATCAAAAACAAATATATAAACTGAACAAATTACTAATAAACAAACTTATTCTAAACAATTAGTTAATCAAAAAAATACTTATTTAAATGAAACTAAACAATGTAAGCCAATTACAAACTAAATTCAAAGACCTAACAAAAAATAGACAAATAGCTCCTTCACTCCGGCCCCTAATTGTGCATACAATCACAATTACTTTAAAGAAATCTGTACACCTAAAAATCTGTACACCTATTGACTGCGAAAATAATTGCCCCTCGGGGATAATAAAGGAACTTGAACTTGAAAAAAAAAAGAAGAAATGGGGCTATTCTCTTATACATGTCCTTAATCCTTGTTGATGTTTGTTCAAGATGATGCTTCCAGTAGCAAAATAAGTTTTGTCACAGGCCTTTCCAAAACGCTGGTCTTTGTTTGTAGTCGCACAGAACGTACCAAGCCTTTTGCATCCTGGTTTACACTCAAGACTTTTTCCATCATCCATGATCCTCTTGGAGCTGTAGAGTCTGCAACTAAGACAACATCTCCAGGAATGAGACACCTGTGTGTTCTTGTCCATTTTTGTCTTTCCTGCATCAGAGGTAAATACTCGGAAAGCCATCTTTTCCAGAACAGCTCTGCCATGTATTGTACTTGTTTCCATCTTTTTCTGACATGAAGATCACTTTGGTCAAACAGTCCTGGTGGCAAAACTGGTTTGTTTTTCAACAACAACAAATGGTTGGGTGTAAGCGCTTCAAGATCATTTGAGTCATCTGAAACCTTGGTGATGGGTCTGTCGTTTAATATAGCTTCAACTTCACAGAAGATTGTTTGAAGTCCTTCATCATCCAAAACTTGTTCTTTAAGAACGGAGGTCAAAATACTTCTTATGGAACGAATCAGACGCTCCCAAACTCCACCTTGGTGAGAGGCTGCTGGAATATTGAAGTTCCATTTGATGCCATCCTGAACAAAGGCATTTTGAATTTTTGCATGGTTAAGCTCAGACAAATTCTCCTTCAGCTCTCGATTTGCACCAACAAAATTAGTGGCATTATCAGATCTGATAGTTGCAACTGGGCCTCTTCTACAGATAAACCTCCGGACTGCATTTATACAGGAATCTGTATCGAGGGTGTAGGCAATTTCCAGATGTACTGCACGGCTGGTGAAACAAGTGAACAGAACTCCATACCTTTTCAGGAGACTTCGTCCTCTTTTAACACTTATAGGACCAAAGTGATCCACTCCTACATTTGTGAAAGGAGCGGTGGTTGGCAGGACTCTTTCTATTGGCAGATCTGCCATCTTTTGTTCGACAAACTTTCCTCTGTTACGCCTGCAAACAACACAATGAGAAATGATTTTTCTTGCAGCCGAATTAGCATTTATGATCCAGTAATTTTGTCTCAATCTTGACAACATATGAGCTCTTCCTGTATGTCCCAATTGTTGATGAATATGATGCAAAATCAGAGTTGACACATACATATCCTTTGTCAAAATTGCAGGATGCTTTGCTTCAACAGGCATGGCTGTTTTATTCAACCTGCCACCCACTCTGATGATCCCAGCATCCAATACTGGGTCAAGTTTGTACAGAGAACTTCTATTGGAGACTTCTTTGAGGCCACTGGTGATTAAAGTTATTTCTGTTGTAAATTTCTGTTGTTGTACAAACTGAATAATAGCTTCTACAGTTTTCTACAGTTGTTGTTTTTTGCTTTGTTTTGTTTTGTTTTTTGAATGTCCAGAGGACCAGACTTAGCTTTTTTGGATGAATAATAGCTTGTTCTGCCTTGGCCATGTCTTCTGAAATCAGATTTTTTTTTTTCAGAGTGTTCTTAAACCTTTCCATCTGCTTTTCCAGTTCTTTCTTTTGATTTTCTGGATCATTTTTATTCAGGTCTGCAGCAGCAAACTCCTTCCTTTTCTGTTGCAACGTCATCAGGATCCTTTTCAGCTTTAAAAACCAGGCAACAGAGGTTTTAAGTTTTGTCCATGATGAGAAGTAATGAATCAAATAATCGGTAGCATTTTGTGATTCCGTCACAATAACACTCACTGTTAGGTCCTTTTTTACCTCTGGGTCATCCACTGGTATGGCACGGTAATCCACATCCAGTTTAGGCCATTCCTGTTCTGATCTGTGGAGAAATTCTGGCCCATTTATCCATCTCCTGCATTTGAGGAACTCCTCGGCTCTCATGCCTCTGGATGCATCATCTGCAGGATTCTCCTTGGAGGAAACATATCTCCACTGATTTACAACTGTTGCTTCTCGAATGACAAAGATTCTGGTTGCAAAAAAGGTGTGAAATCTCCTAGCCTGGCCCTCGCCCTCCTACGCAGCTCCGCTCAATTCTCATTTCCCTTCACTGCTCAGCGAAGTGAAGGACAGGGTCTGGTTTTAACCAGGCTAAAAATCTCCTGGTTTCACTAGAGATGTATTTTAGTACCGTTGTACTATCAGCCCAAAAAAACAGGTTTTTCCAACTCCATCTGCAGCTCCTTTTGCAGCAGTTTATTTATTCGGACAGCAAGGACAGCAGCTGTTAATTCCAACCTGGGGATTGTCATTTGCTTTATGGGAGCAACTCTTGCTTTTCCTAGAATGAAAGCAACGTGTGAGATATTATTCTTTTCCAGCTTTAAATATGACACTGTTCCATAGCCGTCTTGACTGGCGTCAGAAAAATGATGAAATTGTGCTTTGTCTGGCTTTCTGATGCAGCTTAATTTGATGCAACGTTCCACTTTAAATTTTGAAATCAGCTGTAGATCCTCTAACCAATCACACCACTGCTGAGAGAGAGAATGGGGAATAATTTCATCCCATTTCAGATCTCATCGACAAAGTTCTTGTAGCAACAGTTTAGCTGGCATACTAAAGGGGGCCAGGATTTCCAAGGGATCATATAGTGAGCCAACCACAGACGACATAAAAAAAAAAACTATAGGAAAAGTGTGTCTCTGTTTAACTTGTTTTTTTTTCCCCTCCCAAAACCCTCCAAATCTTACCTCTGTGAAGGAGTGTTTCAACCGGCAAAGGCTCGTTGCGCCAGGTTGTAAATTGGGGGTGGGCGTTTCCACCCTCTTCACTCCTCAAATAGCCACAGAGTCAGAGGAATTAAGATACTTACACGAGTCTTACCAGACTTCAGGGTGAGCCTCGAGCCAAAATAACAAACAAAACAAACTATTTTTCTTCTTATTTTACTATTTACCTTACAAATTAAACGTAAACAAAAATATAGATCTCTTACCTGACCTAAACAAGCAAAAACAGAAGAAAAAGCTCATAACTAAAATGGCAGCTCATCCCTACAGGAACTCCCCACAAAAACAATTATTATTTATTTAAGTGACAGACAGCAGGTCAACTGTGGCTGGTTGAGACACGCAGAGTATTTTCGGATTATAGGTCGCACCTTTTTATGTTTTTTTCAAGGCTTGCGACCTATAATCCGATGCGACCTATTTATGGATTTTTTTCCATATTTTTAGACCAATTTTTGACTCAGATATCAGCCTTTTTCACTTTGCCAGAAAAATTGTGCAGTACCACTTTTGGCCACTAGGGACGCTGTGGCGCTGTGCATTACCACTTCCAGAGGAGTACACCGACCCAAGAAGAAGAAGAAGACCGTTTCCAGCTGCATGTGTCCCAAAATAAGCTCCTGTGCTCGGACTGACTGTGTGCCTGCTGGCCTGGATGTAGCTGTTAGCTGTGTTTCTTAGCTGGTTTATTTTGCAAGATAAGTCAAGAACCACTCAGCGGATTTTTCTGAAACTTACAGAATGGAATCACAGTGTGGACGTTTACAAGTGAGTACCGGTAGCTTTATTAGATGTTTGAGAAAAAAAAAAACGATCTTTTAGCTTAGCTTTTTGTTAGCTCGTGGCTGTCGTTCTGTTTACCGGTATGTTAGAAATAGCTTCAAAACCACTCGGTGTATATTTTTTATGCTTACAGAGTTTAAATTATAAGACATGAATGTACGTAACGATGGTCTATAGCAAACATTTGACATAAAATTCGATTTTATATTAGTGTCAGAAGCGGACTGGTCTCGTGTTGGCATCAGTTTTATATCTGTGTTACTTCTGTTAACGTCATAAATAGCTTCAAAACCACTCGGTGTATATTTTTTATGCTTACAGAGTTTAAATTATAAGACATGAATGTACGTAACGATGGTCTATAGCAAACATTTGACATAAAATTCGATTTTATATTAGTGTCAGAGGCGGACTGGTCTCGTGTTGGCTGATTAGTTTTTTATCGGTGTTACTTCTGTTAACGTCATTAATAGCTTCAAAACCACTCGGTGTATATTTATTTCTGCTTACAGAGTAATTATAAGGGTCCAATGTACTTAACTATGTCCTGGAGAAAACATTTGAGATGAGATTCGATTTTTTATTCGTGTTTTCAGAGACGGACTCGTCTCGTGTTTAGCTTCTGTTAGCTTCTGGCAGACATTAGCAGCAGAGCTAAACACTCGTGTATATTTATTTCTGCTTACAGAGTAATTATAAGGGTCCAATGTACTTAACTATGTCCTGGAGAAAACATTTGAGATGAGATTCGATTTTTTATTCGTGTTTTCAGAGACGGACTCGTCTCGTGTTTAGCTTCTGTTAGCTTCTGGCAGACATTAGCAGCAGAGCTAAACACTCGTGTATATTTATTTCTGCTTACAGAGTAATTATAAGGGTCCAATGTACTTAACTATGTCCTGGAGAAAACATTTGAGATGAGATGAGATTTTTTATTCGTGTTTTCAGAGACGGACTCGTCTCGTGTTTAGCTTCTGTTAGCTTCTGGCAGACATTAGCAGCATAGCTAAACACTCGGTCCATATTGTCGGGTTGTCTCAGCGGTCACGCGGCGCGTCAGCGGTGGATGACGCGTTACGTCGGCGGTGACGTAGGTGCGACCTATATTCCGGTGCGACCAATTTATGGATTTTTCCAATTTTTTGGCAATAATTGGACACTGCGACCTATATTCCGGTGCGACCAATAATCCGGAAAATACGGTAGATGGAAAGCACAATGTCATCTCCAATTCAGCTCCCCTTAAGCAGCACCTCCAGGCAGGCATCCAATCACAGTTTCTTTCAGCAGTGTCTTCCTCCAGCTGCACACCTGGACACAAATTGGACCAATTAGGCTTTTGCACATTCACACACATGCAATTAGGAGTCGTAACAAGGAGTTAGTTTTAGGTGCTTGTAGTTCATCATAAATAGCTGCTAATTTGAGTCCTACACTGTATTAAATCATTATTGTGGGAATGGTGGTGCATAGGTTAGAGAAGGTGGGCATGTGATCGGAAGATCACAGGTTCAACTCCCAGTACCAACAACATCAAAATGTGGGTGGGACAGGTGAAACACCTAGACCGGCCTCCACCCTCATTTGCCCCACTCGGGGTCCTTGAGCAAGGCTCTTAACCCCCACTATCTGCTCCTCCCAGAGCTGTAGATAGCAGTTCTGTGCTCCACCCAGAGGGCTGTGGTAGCTCAGTTGTCTGGTTGTGTCAGGAAGGGCATTCGGCATAAAAATAATTGCCAAGTCTTCGTACTACTTAGTTCACTGTGGTGACTCCTGAAGGAGGTAGCGACTGAAAAAAGAAGAAGAAATACATATTAAATCATTACAAACATGGTCAGATGCTTTCCCCCTCCTCTCCCTATCTGCTCTGCTTTGCTGCTCTTTCTTGTCTGTGTAACTGCTTCTGTGCCTCTCTCTACATATCTTCTGAACTATAATTATGGACTTGATTTGATCATTTGGTCCCTCGACACAATTGATAACATTGCTTTGAAGAGAAGACAGGCTTTAGGCGAGTCGACTGGCCCTGTTGGCATGCACGCAGCTGGATATCTCATCGACTTGGAAGACTTGATGATGTGTCTACCTCTGCTGCTATTTATATTGCGTTGCACTGTGGCTGCCCTGCTGCGTTTGTCCACATCAGGCATTTTTATGTTTTTTGTCATGTTTTTTCGTGTGCTGTGAAGCAAAGATGAAGCGATATTATCCGAGGTTTTTACCGTGAAACTTTTCTACAAACTGCAAAATGGATTTTATCAGATGGTGTGTGATCGGACTGTTTGCGCTGTTTTTAAGAATGAGAAGCAAATGTGACAACACAGCTGGTGGCGAGGTCAATATGACTCGCTACAGCAAAGAGGAACTTCTTCTATTGCGTGACCATCTACCACTGGGAAGCAAATGTGACAACACAGCTGGTGGCGAGGTCAATATGACTCGCTACAGCAAAGAGGAACTTCTTCTATTGCGTGACCATCTACCACTGGACTGTGACAACATTATAAAATCAATACCAGCTCATCTTAGAATTAATACAACAAAGCCAGCCGGGAGAAGGAGACGCGGCTGCAGAGGAGGAATGCGACGGCGGCTGAGGAAGTTGAGGAACAAGCTCCCCTTGTGACAATGCTGCTAATCAACGCACAGTCTCTGAGAGCAAAAACAGATGAGCTGGCTGCCAACACACGCTTTCTCCACGAGTACAGGAACGCCTGTGTGTTAGCGATCACTGAAACTTGGTTGGACAACAACATCGGATCCAAGGAAGTGCAGCCTGCCGGCTTTGCAGCGTTCAGGACTGATCGAAATCCTGAAGTCACCGGGAAAGCACGCAGGGGCGGAGTCTGTCTGTTGATCAGAGACGAGTGGTGCCGGGCGGTGATGGTGAGACAACACAAGTGTACCCCCGACATTGAGCTGCTGTGTGTCTCTGTCCGACCTTTCTACCTACCCAGAGAGTTTCCACAAATATTTATCACTGTGGTATACATTCACCCAAAAGCTAATTTCAGCAGAGCAACTGAAGTTTTATATAACTTGTCACAGCAACTTGAATCCCTCTCCCCAGATGCACCTTAGTTTTTTTTGGGTGACTTCAATAACTGTCCTGCTAAAAAATCTCTTTGCTATCAGTACATTGAATGTCCAACTAGGAAGAACAAGACTCTTGACATGTGTTTTGGAAACATCAGAAATGCCTTCTCTGTATCCCTGCTTCCACCACTGGGGGCATCAGATCATGATGTAGTCTGCGCCCAGTATATAGGAGGCTGATACAGAGAGAGAAGCCTCAGGTCAAAACTTCAAGGTGTGGAACAATGATAGTATAATGGCCCTGCAAGGATGCTTTGACTGCATAAAGCCTCGGATATAGTCGCGCTTTGGTCCGCAAGCTGGAGCGCGCGTGCTGCGCGCGCACTGTGCATGCGTTTATAGTGTGGCACGGCAGCGCTTGGCAAAGTGCTGTTCTTTTACTGACCAGCAGGTGGCAGTACCCTCTAAAACCTGTGCATATGTTGCAAGAAAGGGTGTAGAAGAAGAAATCTACCGTAGAAGAAGAACTGTTTGACGTCACACAACAAAAACAAATAGCTTTCTGCTCGCGTGCTGAACTGTTGTCTTTATTTGCGGTTTTAATGCATGGAGTCAGCGGAGGAGAAAGCGATCACGTGAGTTTTGGCGAAAAAACAAAAGAAAAGTCCGACTCCAGATCAGGAATGAAGGAGAATTTAATACATTTTGTGTCACAAAACATTCCTCCATGCGTCGCGACCCCGTTTCCACGACCACAGCGGCGCAAACAGCTGCAGAATCTGGCGTGAAGGCTGTCGGTGAGGTCCACACCCGACCTGTCAATCAATTCAGCGCGCGCGCTAGGCTTGCGGAGCTTCAAAATCTGGGAGGTGCACGACCATGCGCGAAACCAACGCGCTGGCCAAAGCGCGGGGGCGGGGACTTCGCAATTGCGTCACTTTGGCCGCGCGCCCTATGCGACGCGTCAACTATATCCGAGGCTTTACATGGGAAGTTTTTAGTTCCCCCAATATTGATGAAAAGGTTACAGCGGTGTCGGACTACATTAACTTCTGTGTAGATTATGTAATCTCTTCTAAACGTTTCAAAGTGTACCCAAACGATAAGCCCTGGATATCAAATATACTAAAAGAGCTTAAACAAACCACGGGTCTGAGCTCATTTAGCCGTGCGTGCACCGCAGAGAAAGGTGGAGACATTGGTGGATCAGCGGTTTGTCATGTCGTTAAAGATACGGTCCTTAGCGGCTAACAAGATGGCTAACGCTTTAGCCGTCTTCTTCCACAGCTGAGACTGACCGTGTCTTTAACGATATATGATAAACTGCTGATTTAATAATGTCTCCGCCTCTCGGTTCACGTTTCTGAGTGGAGTCTGTCGTGTTTTTACACAAGGATTCAATGCGACACTTTGTAGAGCAACTTAGAGAACGTCTTTCGTGAACCCGGAAACAACCCCCTGACCCTTTCACAATGAAACCGGATACAGTATATCAAATATATTCAGGGTATCCGCGGGGTTGTAAAAGGTATTAAAAGGTAGTAAATTACATTAACACAAATTAAGGCCATTAAAAAGTATTAAAAAGTAATAAACGTCATCTGATGAGGTATTAAATTTTTTAAAACCTACACATCTATATTTTTCTCGTTCTGTCATCTAAAAAAATGTCTGTGAATTTATTTATCTTTTCTAATTTTATGTTCCGAGTAGGACCTTAGCTAAAAACATTGACGTCACACCGTCGGTCAGTGTGTGCACGCACCTTCAGCTGGCGAGGCTCATGTCTGTAAAAAGAAACAGGAAAGAGGAGCGCGTCTTGATCCTCCGACAATTAAGAAAAGTACCTAAACAATTATTTTTTAGCTCGAAATTATAGCAAAGGTGTGTCTCAGTCTAACGTTTTCTTAATAAATGCGCCTTAAGACTGAGGAGTCTCCAGGCTCGAACCAGCAGACTGAGAGACAGCTCTGTTCATCAGGCAGTCAGAATGCTAAACACTCTGCCTGCTCTGCCCCCTCTCCCATTTGAACTGCCTTAACACTAAAACTTTCTCACACATTACCATCACAACACAAAGATTTTAACACTGGACTCTGTGTCATCAAACGGGTTATTCACTAAACTCTCGGTCATGTGCTCATACAGTTTGCACTACTTCTCATACTTGCACTAATGTTTGTATTACATCACTGCCTATAGTCATAATACTGTTTACATTCTCTGTTTACATTTATTAATACTGTTTACTTTTATTACTACTGCTTACATTTAATTACTACTGTTTACATTTACACTACTCTAATATCTACACCACTGCTGATACATATACAGTGTGCTCTGAACGGTCTTATTTAGGGATGCCCAATGTGCCTTACTGCATATGCCACTTTTTGCCTCTATAACAACATCAACTACTACCTCATACATATACTGTGTACATTAACTCATACGCTGCTTTGCCACTTTGCAAATGTCAATGCTAGAAACCTTTAGTTTATTTTAGTTATACTTTTTATACTCTTTTTTTATACTAGTATGCAAAAACTCAGGACAGTATTATGTTCATTAAATGTTTAATGTTTTAGTTTTAGTTTTAGAGTTGGTGTAAATTTTCATACTCTTATACCACTATGCAAAAACTCAGGACAGTGTTAGTTTTACTATTTTATGCTTATGTCTATTATTATATGTTTCAGTGTTTCAATGTTTAGATGTTTACTGTTGCACCGAGGGACTGAGAGAAACGCAATTTCGGTCCTGTGTATGTCCTGTACAGTACATATTGCAGATCTGACAATAAAGTTGACTTTGACTTGACTTTGACTTAATGGTTAAATCAGCTTTATTTAAAAAAAAAGTTTTGCTGCCTGTGTCCTCCGTGATTGCTCAGCGGTGAGAAACAGGAAAGCGGAGCGCGTCTCGTTTCACCCACATTTAACAAGAAAAGTACCTAAACATTCATTTGTTAGCTCGAAATTATAGCAGAGGCGTGTTTCTGTCTATGATTTTCTTAATAAATGCACTTTAATGGTTAAATTAGCTGCATTTCACCGCCGCCGTGGCAGTGCAGCTGGCTGCTGGATTGAAGATTCCAAGCAGAGCAGAAAGGTGGGGAGAGTATGGCAGGCCGATTAAGTCATTAATAGCTAGTGAAGATTCTCAGTCATCCAGGACATGGTAAATTCTAAAAAGTGCAAGAGAAAAACAATATAGTATAATAGTATAATAAATAGTACAATAAATAAAGTCCAGTTGTTTTTGTCTTGAACTTTTTAAAATTTGTCATTATAGGCACGTTTTCCTATTACATGATACAACAGCATGCCATACAACTACTACTCTGGGACCGTCAAGTACAGTAAATAGTAAATGGAGCTTATTTATATAGCGCTTTCTAGCCCCCTGTGAGGAGGCAGGGGGCTAGCAGTCTAGTATAACCTCATTTTGCTAAGGCTATGTTTGCTAATGATTTTTATCCTTCATGTGTTCAATTAGTTTCACAAAGGTTGGGCTTTACCATAAGTCTTATAAGATAATTGCATGAGGTAAGGGTAAGAGTTAGCCACATGACCGATAAAGGTCTCTAACAATTGGTGGATGCCGCCACTCCTGGCCCATGGTGGGAGCTCTCGACAGTCCCAAGGAGAGATTTTTTCCTGCTAATTAATGCCAGCAGCGGGTTTTTCGGCTCCTTGAGGAGTGGAAGCAACTGCCTTCATAGATTAGAATTAGGTAAGATAAATCCGTCATACCTTAAAGCCTTACATACAGTCTAGCTTAGTTTCTAGTTTAAGATTACACTTAAGGAGAATAGCTAAATTTTGTTAATATAGCTCAATTTGTTGATATATAACTTTTTATTATGTTAACTTTTATTAACTTCACTAGTATTATGCATGCAGCACTGAAAAATAGAAATTGGTCAGCCTTAGATTGAGATTTATCTTAGATAAATAAGGGAGGATTGTAGGTTTTGATATATATTGTAGGACTTGGTACTCGTACAAAAGTTCAAGCAAGAGTTCATAGAACATCTGGTAAGAACCGAAATAACAAAGTCATTAATCCTAATATTGTTTTCCTTCATGCGAGGGAAAAACTCTTGCCCTCTGACGAGAAGCAGATAAGCTGAACTGCTTATACTCCCTTGTAGGGGAATTATACTGTCCTTGCCCTTCCCAAAACTGTTTTCAGTTCTTCCCTTACGGAAATGACGTCAAAAGAAGGTATAAATGAAACTACATGCTATTCTGAGGACACAGATTAGATTCGATTCGGTATAGACTGTTCAGCTGTATGTTCTGTATTTACTTATTAAAAGAGTTCTCTTGCTGGCAAAGGAAGAAAGGTCTCGTCTCAAATTATTCAATATGAGGACCAGTTCGCCTCAACACCCCAAAGCGCTTTACAATACCAGCCATCCACCCATTCATTCAGACATTCATACACCGGTAGTGGTAGCCTGCCTTGCAAGGCGCCATCCAGACCTACCGGGAGCAACTCGGGGTTAAGTGTCTT
>JBBPBX010055355.1:8673-23130 GCA_038048925.1 Garcialebias charrua | reverse complement strand
ACACCTGCTGATAACAACAACAACACAGACAACATTAACTTCTCCTTACGTGTGTGGTATGGTGCGTATCAGATGTGTGGATGGACCAGGGGGACGTGCCGCTTTGGAGGCTGTCGAGAGAGAGGTGATGATTACAGTAGGTGTACAGTAGTGTACAGTAGATGTAAGTTAAAACAAAAATAATAAATTAAAAGAAATTAACATGTCTTTGCTGTACCTTTCTGACGTTGCTGTGCTGGAATGTGAGGGTGGGCAGGTCAGTGATGGGACGGTGGAGTTGGTGGAGAGGAGGGGGAGGAGGAGGAGGAAGGTGTACTGTAGTAGGCTGTGAACATAAGCAGAGACAGTAACAGATTAAATTAATGTGTGTAACATGACAACTCCAAAAAATAAAAACAACATTTCATTACAGTACGTACTGTACCTGGAGGGATGGAGCGGGGGGGGTGCTGGGCGTCTTTCACTGGGGAGAGGGTGGGCTGTCCATGGCTTCCTCCTGGCTTTCTGCAGGAGGACTGGATGGCCTATCAGCTGGTGGGATGTCCAAGGCCTCCTCCTGGCTTGCTGCAGGAGGACTGGATGGCCTTTCAGCTGGTGCACCAGCAGATCCTGGAGGCGGTGCTGTGACCTTTGTAAAATATTGCAGCATGCTGCTCTGCACCTTTTCAAGCTTTTTGTCATCCAGGATCTGCTGATAACACGCAACTTCATTGAGGACACCCCGACGGACCTTGGCGAACCTCTCACAATCCGAGTCCTGCTTCTCCATCCTCGCCAGGAAGCTGTGGAGTTCCTGAAAGCCCAGCACCATCTCCTGCCTGGTGAAGGTCAGAGGAATGACCTCAACTTCCTCATCCGGGACGTGCCTGTCGAGCTGAATCAGGTCGTCTGGGGACAGGTCCTCTCCTGATGCACCCAGCAGGTGTTGGATATCGTCCTGGTCCATTTCGAGCTCCAGTGACCTGCCCATCCTCACAACATCCTCGATTACACGGTCCACCTCCTGGGAATCGTGTACCCCCTGAACAAGCTCTGGACAGAGCTTCTTCCAGACTCCGCACATGTTCTGTCCAGTAACACGATGCCAGGAGTGGCCAATGTTGTGCACAGCATCGAGGATGTTGTACTTACGCCAGAAGTCTTTCAGCGTGAGGGTCTGAGAGTTCTCCGTTGCCTCCAAAGCGGCACGGATGACTCGCTGCAGGTAGTACGCCTTAAACGTACTAATAACCCCCTGGTCCATTGGCTGGATCAAAGAGGTGGTGTTGGGAGGCAGGTACACCACCTTCACATGCCTGTCCAAGTCGGTGAGAGCAGGGGGGTGTCCTGGAGCGTTGTCCAAGACCAGCAGGACTTTAAAGGCAATGTTCTGGTCATTGCAAAAACGCTTGACTTCTGGCAAAAAGTTGTTGGTGAATCAATTTTTAAAAACTTCCAGCGTCACCCAAGCCTTTTTATTAGACGCCCAATAAACAGGAAGCTTCTTCAAGCATCCTTTCTGCTTCTTTCTGGGCAAATGCAGCTTGGACTGCTTCTGCTTTTGCTCGAGCCTTGACAGCAGCAGAACTTGAAGATGATCTAGAACTGCATCCTGATGCCCACGACATTAAAACCTTTGGTTAAGCCAAGTCCGCAGAATTGGCTCAAATCTCAAGGCTTGCCCATCCACAAACACACATGCGAATGGATTCTTTGCCGCAGACATGGCTGAGTCCACAAGATTTTCCCCAGTGGTGGTTTCTGATACGAGCGATATAGGCAGCTGCCCAGGGCAGTATCTCATCAAGCGTGGCATGATTGCTCGGACCCATTCTCCCCCTAAAAAACAACATTATTTTATATTGCCTGTCTAACATACATTTTAGTTTCCAATCACCCACTTGCGGGGAGTGAGCGCCCTCCGACAGGTGCAGGGTGGTGTAACTTTCTACTGAGGTCTGACACACAGGTTGTGAAAGAAGGGGAGGGGCGAGGATTCTCTCATCTCCCTTGCTGGGGCAGGGATGCATCTAATCGCTAAGTAAAGTACCATACCATACCATACCAGTTTATTTATAAAGCACTTAAAAATACAGCATCAGCCGTCCGAAGTGCTGTACAAAACAAAAACAAAACACAAAACCATAAAAACAATCATATAAATAATCAGAACATCACAAGTAAAATAATACAACATTAAAACAGAGATGTGAACTCACTCTGGTTTAAAAGCCAATGAAAACATGTGTTTTTAAACGAGTTTGGTGTACCGGTGTCAATGGTGTACCGGTACACCATTGATTACACCATTGATTGCTCCCACACACAGCCCATCATTCATATTGTTGTGACTATACCCAGTAGTTCACAGCTTTTTCGTGTGAAATTGCTAAAAAAAATAATACAAAAAACAGTCTGCACACCGAGGAAGGTAAATTAATTTAGACCCAAGTTGTTTTGGCTCATGTTTAGGGATGTGCGGTGATAACCTACTCCGCTCGAGTGCCAATTACACACATGGAAGATGGACATGAAAAGGTCAAAGCCATCAAGTGCCCAGTTTAGGAAAATGAAAAAAGAAGAAGAGGAGAAACGAGCAAAAGATAAAAGGTATTCAGCTGTGTCATCTCTTGGAGCATGAAAGATATAAAGGGTTTTTATTAATTAGTTTAGCCTCTTAGGATGACATATTTGGTTTTCAGCAGAAAATGTTACTGCTGTGAATAAATTATTCTAAAACTAACTACCATACTACATGGTAAAGTAATATTAGTTTACTATAATTACTAAAGGCAATGATCTTGTGATGTAGCTTGGACCATGTTAAAACTGGAAAGGTGTTTATTTGTCTCCTATTTTGAATATGTCACAAATTGGACATTATGTAAGCCTGTTTGTTTTTGTCTTAGTTGTTAGCTGTTTGCTATGTCAGTTTCAACCAAACAGCTGCTGAGCAGATTTCATATGATGACATTATGGATGACTTTGCATGAAGGAATGTAAGAAGGGTCAATATTTAGGTAGTGGTTTTGCATTTTAATCTTTATTTCTTGCTTGAAAAGGAATAGTGTAGATTTACTTGTTTAAAAAAAAGGGTAAGACTTTACATAGTAGTTGTGCAATTTAATTAGTATTTCTTGAAGTGTAATACAGTACAAGTAGTCTTATTCAAAAAAGGTTCAAACCTTCCTTGACAGTTGTGCAGTGAAATTTGTCTTGATCAAAGCGTAACTGTATACAGATTTTTTAAGTGTTCTTTTTGTGCAATTTAGAAATGCCTTATTTAATTTAATTTATTTTCTACAGTATTTATTTTTTGTATTTGTATTGTATACTTTTAAATTCACGGTATACAGTATTTATGTGTCTTACTCTGTGTGTTCATAGTACAGTATTATTCTAGTTTCTGCAATTTCAAGTTTTTGAATAATATATTCAAAGAAACTTTGGGTGTCTGTGATGATGTGCCAGAGGGGTTGTTTGCCCAGGGCACCAAACAGGCTAGGACCGCCCCTGTTTGTAGTTAAACATATCAATCCAACCTGCTCCTAAAGATGCTGTACTTGTGCTTTTTCTATTCCACATTTCCACAACCAGTTTCCTCCAGTCTCTTTTGTCGTCATACCTCCTTCTACCTTCACACCTCCTTCTCCTCCTGTCTGTCACCCCCCTCTCCCCACCCATCTCTCGCCTAGACCCCTTAAGAGTCAAACCAGTTTCTCAGCCAACCAGAGAGCAGTGATTTGTTACGAATAGTAGTGGAATTATGTCATCTAGGAGACAATGTTAGGAACGGTTTATAAAGGAAGAGTGGAGAGGAGCTGCAGAATGAAGGTGAACCAAGGTGGGAATAGTCATGGTTGTCACGTAGGAAGGAGGGTTTTCCACCACTTCCCCCCCTCATACACACACCCATAAACTGTGGTGGAATCGTAAGAGCAGACACAAATTCCATTAGTCTCAGCGGTGATTCTGGAGCAGTAATGAGATTGGAGCAGTGCCCCGTTAGATCACCCCTTACAGCACCATAAATCCACCGGTTTACACTGCAGCGGGCGGACTAACATGACGTCTCATCTCCTGACATGCCTGAGATACCAAGTGACTCACTTCTCGCAATTTTCTCAGGCATGACTTTTTTAATTTAATTTTTTTGTTGATTTGCACCGTGTGATTTCGTCACTGTATAAAACCACTGACTCAAAGTCTGTGTTGATGAGAAAAAAAAAAAGATGCAAGTACATCAGTCTTAAAGACAATTATATAGCTATACAGAAAATGTTGTGTATTGTTTAAAATATTTGGGATGCATAAACACGAATTTTGGGTTTTATCTCAAATGTATTAAATGCAGGATGAAAATCACCCCAAACACCTCAACTACTAGAGAATTCTTCAAATTTATTTCACTTTTCCCAGTTAAATGTTACAAAGTAGAAACTAATTGTTGTTTAATATATAAACATGGTCAGGTTTAGATATTGCCAGTATAAATGTTTGCAGTTTTCCATCAGATACTGTGGAAAAGGGTTAGGGATGTCTCGTTTGTCTCCATGAATCTCTGTGATGGGACTTGTGACCTGTCCAGGTTGTACTGCCTCCTGCACGATCACTGCTGAAAATAGACAGTGTTACCTGGAAAAGAAAAGCGGTTAAAGAAAAAAACTGAGGGATGGATGTCTCGTTCTTAGAATTAGGGATGCATCTTAAAGGGAAAAAAATTAAGATGGAGGGAGTAACGTCATGCATGGACTGTGGACTATACTTGTATAGCTCCTTTCTATCTTCTCAAGATACTCAAAGCGCTTTACACTACAATCTGTGCCTCATTTACCCATTCATACAGTACTCTTACTAGATCTCATCAAAGCTAATTGAACTGTTACGTCCACCATGAACACAACTAATTAAAGGAGGACATGAGACACAAATAATGGGGTTCAAACGTTCAGTTTGTTCAGCGGCTGCTGCTTCCTGGAAAAAAAAAAAGGAAAAAAGACCAGGAACCCCCTAGTTCCTGTGTCCACCAAAAAAACAAAAAGCTCAAAGTACAACTTAAAGATGGACATGGTGAGCTGGTCAAACAGAACAATAATGTACCACAGTGGGCCAACCCTATACAGGGCTGGCAAAGCCACTGGGTACCAGACTAAAAACTACAAAATACCTATAGTAAAGAAAAATCAAAGACAGAAAAGTACTACAACAAAACATACAAAAAGGGAACAAAAATTACCTTTGGCTGAGGCCGCCGGTTGCAGGCCACAGCTCTAGGCCACAGCTCCAGTATCAGGAAAAAAAAAAAGGCTCCAGAAAAAACAATGGTGGCCAAAAGCGCTCCAAACAAAACTATGAGCTCAAAAGGAGGGAGCTTCTGGGAGGCCAAAAACAGAGTGAGCATCTGAAAGGGAGCCTGTGAGAGAGAGCCAGAGATCCCTGGGACTAGCCTATTTATAGGTGGGGCGGAAAAGGCCACAGCCCAAAAACAATTAAAGGCCAATCACCAACCAATCAAAAATATGTTCAAAGAGACAAAATAATAAGGCCAATGTGCCCCAGGCACATAACATGAACAAATCAGTCTAAAGAGACTAATCAGTGCTTTATCACAATAATACGGTGGGTGGGCATCATAGGGTCAGCCCTCAAATGGTTTAGATCCTACCTCACTGACAGATCCTTTTGTGTCTCCATCAAAGATTTTAGTTCAGCATCGGCAGCGTTTAAATGGGGAGTACCGCAGGGGTCCATCTTCTGTCTCCTTCCATTTTCTTTGTACCTGCCTAGGTGCTATTTTCCGGAAACATAGCATTCATTCATCCATTCATTCAACCTTTATTTAAACAGATAAGTCACATTGAGCCTTGAAGACTCATTTACAAGTGAGACCTGTTGGACAGACAATAAAGTGGTGAAAAATGACGCATAGGGTTTGGAGACAAAAAAAAATTCCTAACACATTTTTGACCTCTGCTTGAAGGTCAAAAATGTGGTAATGAAAAAAGTCTTGCACACAAGCACATAATGACGCCGACATTACGCAGTGGGGGCGGGAGAGAGACTCAAAAGCGGGTACTCATGGGCGGGGGGGAGGCTGCCTAGGACGGCAGAGTCGAAGCCAGAGTCCTGAAATGATGACAGAATGCTTATTCAGCTGGGCTCCTCTGAAAAGTCCATGGAATTCCTCAGCAGGAGGTTTGGAAGGNGGAGGGGGGCTGCCGAGGACGGCAGAGTTGAAGCCAGAGTCTTGAAATGATGACAGAATGTTTATTCAGCTGGGCTCCTCTGAAAAGTCCATGGAATTCCTCAGCAGGAGGTTTGGGAGGGGGGAGCGTCAGGTTTACAAAACCTCTCAGGCGTGTTGAGATAAGACGGCCTGTCAAGGCCAGTCGGGGGAGCCGAATGTCAGATAAACACGTTTTTTGGGGGAACAGGCAGAACTTTAATGACATCTACCTTCTGTGTCGGTCCACTCGCTTCCGAAATGTCCAAATTAAAATGACCATACCAATGGAACGTGCCTGAGAAAATCCCCGAGATCTAATCCATTCAGCCAAAAGACTGGTTTTTCGAGACATGAACCAAGCCATCATGTAAGGCAGGCAGCCTGACCAGATCCAGATTTGCTGTCGATGTCTTCCTTGTGTGTTGATAGACCAGGAACCAGCCGAATCCAAAAAGCAGGAACCAGTTATCATAATCAAATTAAATATGCATCCTTAAGATCCACAGATGACAGCAGAGATAGACACGTCATCAAGTCTTCCAAGTCGATGAGATATCCAGCTGCGAGCATGCCAACAGGGCAAATCGGCTCGCCTACAGCCTGTCTTCTCTTTGAAGAAATGTTATCAGTTGTGTTGAGGGACCAACTGACCAAATTGAAGTCCACAGTTATGATTCGAAAGATTTTGTAGAATAGAGGCTCTCAGACAGTTTCACAGACAAGACAAAGCAAAAGCAAAGCGGAGACTGAGAGGAGACGTCCTCCCTTGAGAAGAGCAAGTGTTGAACTTCTATGCCGATGACTGCCAAATTTTATTCCCCCATGAGACACAATTGTACATGCTCTATTCAACCTCTGCTTGACAGCCTGGCTGACATCAGGGACTGAATGGCTTTCAATTTCTTAAGTTTCAATGAGAAAAAGTCTGAAGTCATGTTGTTCCCCGCAATGACACAATCATCGATCACTGCATCAACCTTTCCACTCTAGCCCCGTTAAAGAAACAAAGAGTCAATAATCTGGGAGTTATAATGGATCCTTCCATGAAACTCAACAGTCATGTAAACATGATTGTTAACTCCTGTTTTTTCCAGCTGAGGTAGCTGTCTAAGCTGAAGCTCATATTGTCCAAAAATAACTTGGAGACAGTAATACATGTATGTGACTGCTGGTGGATTTGAACCTCTAACTCTGGCATCGGAGGACGACTGCTCTAACCACTAATCCACAGCCGCCCAATCAATGCATCATTTATGTACAGAATATAAGCAAAATGTTTATCCAAATCTAAATATATGTTGCATTAAAAAATTGAACCGATTAGCTAAAAATAACTATTTCGGAATGTCTTTTTCTAATGCAATTGCCTTTTTATTAATCACATATATGCAGTGTAAATAAATCTAAAAAAAATAAACGAGTTCAATCTATTTCAAATCTCAGCATGAGTACCAAGCTGAAGGAAAAGGCTGTAAACAGTTTTTAGTTGATTTTACACTAATTTCTGGTTCACAATTTACAACAAAGTGCAAACATGAATCGCTAAAATGAGGATTTATTTGGTCTTTATACTGCTGCTGCTCCTTGCTGTTTAAAACCATTTCCATTAGTTTACAATACGATTAATCCACTGTTCTAATTACATTTTAGCATATTTAAAACACAAGTTTTCCTGTGACATTAAGCATAGTTTAGCAGTAATTCTGAATGTGACCATGTGTGCTCTGCTGTGAGAAATCCCTATGTGGTGTTATTGAACTGCAGCTTAAAGCAGCGGGGAGTAGCAATCACAGATTATTCAATCAAATTAAATGTCCAAGGCATTTGTTCAATTAATTGTTTCATATTCTGCAAGCAGGTATAGCGCTCTGTTAAATGGGAGTCTTTCATATAATACCTGCAGAGTTGATGTTTCTTTACTTTTAAGTTGTAAATCTGATATAAATTAGAGATGAGAAATGATTACTGTATGTTTGTGCATCCCATTCCGTTTTGTCATCAGAAACTATGGCTTCTTAAATTCCTATTTTTGATCTGACAAGATGGAATGACACGGGAAATATTCCATGGTTTTGAATGTTAAAAGCATTACTGCTGTCAGTGAAAATGGGATTGTTTGACCTTATCGCTGCAGGAGGTCGTCTTGCTTCTTCTCTGTGCCGCCGACAGAAGGAGAGCCTGCTTTTGTTCACAAATGACAGAGCTGACAGGAGTAGCTGGCTTTGTGGAGTTAAAGGCCATCTCATCACTGTCAACACCATCCACTGCAGTGTGAGGTACTTGCTGAAGAAACTAATGAGATAAACTGGATCATGACACACTATGGTACATTTGTTGTTACACTTTTGAATGGTGTATTTGAACAAAATGAAGACAAAAGACAAGTGAAATTTGGGAAGCTGTGCATTGGAAGTCTAAATACAATCTTTCTCTAACTCATTTAGAGAGTTTAGCTGTTTGGAATGGTGTTCTGTGGAGTTGTCAATATTTTACCTGTAGGAGAAATGGTTCAAGGGACTGCAAGTTTAGAATATCAGACATAATTTAACTCTGGATGAGCTATTCTGAGAGCAGCCACTTCATAAGTACAATATTTTCTGGTGTATAGGTCGCACCTGTGTATAGGTCGCATTGTCCAATTATCACCAATAGATTGGAAAAATCCCTAGATAGGTCGCACTGGTGTATAGGTCACACCTACGTTTAGCTCTGCTGCAAATGTCTGCCACAGGAGCGCACAGCAAGGCTTTTAAGAAGATTAACACTTAAAAACAATTATTTGTTTGATAAAAATTATAGCAAATATATGTCTGAGCTGAACTTTTCCTTAATAAATGAACGTAATTGTGAAATGAGCTGGATTTAAACATTTGTTTCGCCGAAAGTGATAACAAGCCATGTATAGGTCGCAGGCCTTGGGGAAAAAAAAGGAAAAAAGGTGCGACCCATACACCGGAAAATACGGTAGTAGGGGTGTAACAATACAGTGATTTAAATCGATATATCGATTAAATGATTAATGATTCAATTACATCGTGGCAAAACTAAAACATCGATTCATAATGTCATCTTTAAAAGACACTTTTATTTTGAAATTTCCAAGGCACGTCTGTGTCACCATTTCCGTGCGCGGCTGCGCTCTGCGTCCGCCTCAGCAACATGGCAGATGAGGCAGAAAACACAGAAAATTAAATTCACTCTTCTGCTGGATTTAAATCAACACTGTGGAAATATTTTGGATTCTGACAGAGGGACGACTCAACAGACAAAACTCATGCCGTATGCAACAGGTGCCAGTTTGAGTTCAAATACTCTGGAAACAACAAATTTGGCGGTCCACCTGAAGAAGAAACATGGCATGGCATTGATAGTCATGTTATGTAAGCTCAACATCTATTTTTTATTTCTTTATAACTGAAAGGTCGTCAGGGCACTTTTAAGTTAACTGGTTTAAAAAATGCAGAACCTCCAACTCTTGCATCATAAGAAATGTGAGACTTCACTGAACAGTTCATTTATTTTTATTAAGAAAAAAAACGTTTTTTATTTATTTATTTTATTTAAATGCCCGGTGCCTGTAATAACAGAAATAAAATGGTTAAATCGTATTTGAATTGTTTTTGTAAATGTATTTATATGTAAATGAGATGGGCATTTGATATCGCAATATATCGATCGCAGACTTGTGAATCGAATAGAATCAAAATCGTATCGTGACAGACTTTGTGAAATCGAGAAAAATCGTATTGTCATACAAACAAATCAATATAATATTGTATTGTGGTAAAGCTGGTGATTTACACCCCTAAGAAGTAGATCTTAAAACAACTCTGATCTCAAATTTCATGCAGTTTCATCCAAATGCCATCTTACAATTCTTTAAACTGTTGTCACTTTTGCATTAAACGTGGCTCAGAATGTCCAATTTTTGGCTGTTGTAAATGAGTGGCATGCCACGATGTGATAGCTAAAGATTCTAAAACTTTCATAGTAACACAAGTCACACTGTTTGAAACCAGATTTATCATTTGCTGGACTATACAACTTTTTTTGCTGCAGGAGAATCAAGTATGTCACCAAGATTCAACAGAAATATCAACCCAACAACATGAAGAAATTCAGCATTGATTCTGCCACTCTAATATCTCTGGACTCTTAATAGAGCGTGGAAGATAAATGACTAAAGACCACTGAGTCGAGCTCATAACCAACGATTTTATCACTATTTTATTTTTACAACAAAACATTTTGCATTGATAGGGTTTGTTCTGTTATGAATTTTGGATGTTCCTTTATCTTTAACGGCTTCTTCCTTTTTGGGTCACGAGGTTACTGGTGCCCATATCCAGCAGTCACTGTGTGAGACACACTGGACAGGTCGCCAGTCCATCACAGAAACACAATTATTCACTCTCTCACTCACACCTAGGGACAATTTAGAGTTACCAATCAGCCTAACATGCATGGTATTGGTCTGTGGGAGGACAACCGAGTACGCATGCACAGATAGAACATGCAAATAATAATAATAATAATAATAATAAATTCAATTTATACCGCACTTTTCATTAATAAAAATCTCAAAGTGCTACAACAAATAAAACAAGTGATAAAATCAAGTAAAATCAATAATAATATCAACTAAGATTAAAGACAGAATCATGTGGAGGCAGAATAGGCCTGCTTAAAAAAAATAAATAAATAAAACAAGTGATAAAATCAAGTAAAATCAATAATAATATCAACCAAGATCAAAGATAAAATCATGTGGAGGCAGAATAGGCTTGCTTAAAAAGAAAAGTCTTTAAGCCGTTTTTGAAGTCAACCAGTGACTGTGGAGCTCTCAGGTAGTCAGGGAGGGAGTTCCATAGGCGGGGGGCAGCCACACAGAATGCCCGGTCTCCCATGGTCCTTAATTTGGTTGTGGAATGTGAAGTAGATTACTGTTCTGTGATCGTAGAGACCGGGTGGATGAATATGGTGCAAGAAAGGCCCCCGGCTGGGATTCGATCCACTTACCTCATGCCACCTATATTCTACTAGTAATCAGCACACCTGTTGTTACTCGTCAATAATCTCTCCCAGTAGATATTCTTCCTGATTCAACTAGTGGTAGACTCTGGTGTGCCACAAGGCTCAGTTTTAGGCCCCCCTCTTTTTACAATTTATATAAATAGTGATGGTCAAAACATCCCTGATGCACTCTTGCATCTCTATGCCGATGACAGTTGTTTATTGCAGAGCTAACAGTTGCCAAGGTTTTCCAGTTCCTACAGTCTGCATTTGACATTATTCAGTCAGACTTATTCCATCTCAAGCTGGTGTTCAATGCTGACAAAACCAAATGTATGTTGTTTTCCAACAGAAAATCGGTGCCAGCAACTTTTTTTCCCCCATTCAACCTTTATTTAAACTGATAAGTCACACTGAGCCTCGAAGACTCATTTACAAGTGAGATCTGTTGGACAGACAATAAAAGTGGTAACAAATGACACATAGGGTTTGGAGACAAAAAAAATTCCTAGCACATTTTTGACCTCTGCTTGAAGGTCAAAAATGTGGTAATGAAAAAAAGTATTGCACATAATGACGCCAACATTACGCAGAGGGGGGGCAGGGGGAACTCAAAGGCGGTGAGTAGCCAGCATGCAGAGGAATTACTTCTTCCTATTTCATCCATGCATGGTGTTCCTATTGAGTCTGTAGATTCTTACAAATATTTGGGAATTTTAGTCGATTCACATCTCCATTTTAAACCACATATCGAAAACTTCATAAAGAAACTGAAATTAAAATTGAGTTTCTTTTTCAGAAATAAATCTTGTTTAACTCTGAATGCCAGAAAACGCCTTGTAACCACTACCTTACCGATTATTGACTATGGTGAAGCCTGAATCTAAGGAAGAATGTTTGGGCCTGTTTTTGAGATCAAGCATCATTTGATTCACCTCCATATCTCCCTCCTGCCATAAACATCGTCGTCATTTGTTCATATGGAAAACTCTAGAACGAGTTGTAGCTCTTCATCACAACCCTGATCCCAAATGGGGCAGACACATAAACTCATGCCATCCCTCTTTAAAGGGGACCACACATGCAAAATTCACTTTTTAATGTTTTTTTACTAAACTTTGGGTATTTACTTCATAAAAAAACAGTCCTTGTGCCAAAAAAATGCACCCAGTGGTTTATTTACTCTAAGTAGATTTATTTATTTTTGATAAATACACCAGGATTCACACTTCCTGCATTTATTGACGTCACAAGCCGCCAGCCAATCAGATCAAACCTGAGTCCAGCCCCTCACCTAGCAACCCCTGGTTAGGCTCAACCCACTTCTGTATTAAACACATGACTGTTGTTTTTCATGATTTCATCTCATCTTTTGTTTATATGTTCTTAATTTCATGTGTACAGCACTTTGTTGCAGCTGTGTTTTTTTAAATGGCTTTATAAATAAAGTATAATTGTTATTTTTATGTTTTAGTTCAATTTTTAGTGTATTTGCGATCGCTGCCAACGCGCAGCCGGCAAAAATTAAACGAGCGGACCACAGGCGGAAGGACCGGGTTCGACGGGACCCTCTTCCGGCGCGATGGAGCGGAGCTTCAACTGTACAGCCTTGCAGCAGCCTCGCAGCAGGCTCGCAGCAAGAGGACCTTCTCCTTACAGATTAATTTACGGGAGACACTTGGTGAACTTTGTGTTGTCTTCACTGGAACAGCGATAACTCCCAAAATCTCCGCGTGCTTCACGAGCGGAGCTGGCGAAAACCGGAAGAGGAACAAGCTAACATTAGCTTCGGATTCGGGTGGTCTAATGCTAAAAGGAGCAGCAAACTGCGGCGCGCTCAGACGGGTTTCGGTAAGTTATCTTAAGCTAACACTAACAGTAAGTCAAATGAGTAATAAAAAAAGAGCTAATTTTAAAACAACAACACATTACAGATACTGGCTGTTACAGAGGGCGTGAACAGATCGTTGAAGGGCGTGGACTTCAAGAAACCGGTCGTTCAAAACGAAAGTTAAAAATGGCAGAATTAAAAAGGGTATAATTGATTATCTAATAATTATTTTGTGCATTAAATTGAAGGAATAGGGTCTGGATATCCCACAGAAATACCATAAAAATTTAAAAAATACATCTGAGGTCCCCTTTAAGTGTTTTGCCATTAATGATAATTACATTAAAATGCTTTTTTTTTTTTTTTTGTCATTTATGGGCAAACTTGATTGCATCTGTTGGATAACCAATAAATGTTACCTAACTTCAGCTGTAGAGGGCAGAGAAACAAGAAGCCAGTGTTAAAAACAAACAAATTACACAACAGTTGGGTTGAGTAAATCTGCAGGGCTTGATTAGACTTTTGTCTCTACTTTGGTAGCAGCCTCCCTCATCATGCCAGGGAATTAAGATCTTTAATCCTCCACATCATCTACGGGATTCCGCAGCTCATTTATCGCAGCTGCCTGAATGTCACAGGGGTAGTGGGTGGAGGACGTGACCGTGGGACACCCGTTAACTGGGGAGAGTCACAATTACCGTCCTGCTGCTTTGCCAAGCAGAGCAGAGAGCTGACACAGAGCAGTGGCGCATGACTCACTTGAAAAGAGACCACAGCTTAGTCCTTTTAATGAAGCTCATGTCGACTGGTGATAAATAATGAGGGCTGAACAAAGTCCCTCAGGAGGAAGGCCTCATGTGTGACGCAGGTCTACATACTGTATGTCTGTTGGGACCAGAACTGTACAAACACCTTGATGAACATTGATGTACTCCCTTCTGTTTCTCTAACGTCTTACTCCAATACTGTAGTCAGTTCCATCTATAACATTCTTGTCTTCCATTTATTCACGATTTTAAAGTCTGTCCTCTGTCCCGCTTGGTTTTCTCCTTGGACTCATTTAGGGTCGGACATCTTTTTCCCAGACTCTGCCAAATGTTCTGTCTAGGTCATTTTCAACATTAGTATTCACAGCAGTCATCTTGTTCAGTGGTTCTTCCATTTATGGAGGATGTCTGGTGTCAGCACCATTAAAAACTGCTAGTTTTTTGTTTATGTTGCACAGAGAAAGTCTTCTTTATATCAAGAAGCTTTTAAATTACCATATTCTTCAGTTTTGGGTGATTATTTACTTGAGTCATGGTAAAGGGTTGTAGAGGTTTTTTTTTTGGTGGGATGTGGTGGCACAGCAGCGTCGCTCGAGATAAATCCTGGTGTAATGCGTCATACCCTTAATGACATTTGGATA
>JBBPBX010055354.1:0-23130 GCA_038048925.1 Garcialebias charrua | reverse complement strand
AAGCTCTAGGACGAGTTCGCTCAGATATGACGTAAATGAAATAGACCAAATTGTGACTTTGACCTAAGGCCACGCCCACATGCTTTGACTTAGAAAAATTCTTTTGATAACTTTTGACCTTCAATGCCTCAAGATAGTGCTGACCGAGTTTGACGCCTGGATCTCGAAAGCTCTAGGACGAGTTCGCTCAGATATGACGTAATTGATGTTTCATGGAAAATGGCCAGATTTGAGGCTTGGCCACGCCCACATGCTTTGACATAGAAAAATTCTTTTGATAACTTTTGACCTTCAATGCCTCAAGATAGTGCTGACTGAGTTTGACCCCTGGATCTCGAAAGCTCTAGGACGAGTTCGCTCAGATATGACGTAAATGAAATAGACCAAATTTGACTTTGACCTAAGGCCACGCCCACATGCTTTGACTTAGAAAAATTCTTTTGATAACTTTTGACCTTCAATGCCTCAAGATAGTGCTGACCGAGTTTGACGCCTGGATCTCGAAAGCTCTAGGACGAGTTCGCTCAGATATGACGTAAATGAAATAGACCAAATTGTGACTTTGACCTAAAATGGCCGACTTCCTGTTGGCTTTGGACCATTGCTCCAAGAGACTTTTTTGTAGCTCCTGATGAGATACATATGTGTACCAAGTTTCATTATTCTAGGATAAAGCATGGTGTCAATAGACCTTTAAATGTCAAAGTTATAGCGTTTCGTTTGTTTCGGCGAGTACGCCAAGTTCACCGCTCCACCACGCCCCCTGAACATATACGAAAAGTCAATTTTTTTGATAACTTTTAAAGGCCCATGCCTTAACTGCATTCTGACCAAGTTTGAAGCCGATAGGTCGAACGCCTGAGAAGGAGTTCGTCAAAGTTCGACATGAGTAAAACTGAAAAATGACCAAAATTTGACCTTTGACCCAAAATGGCCGCCTACCTGTGCATTTTAGAGGGTACCTCCAATGTACTTTTTTTCTTGAATTGGGGAGATCTACATATGTACCGAGTTTCAGATCTCTACGACTTACGGTATTCCCCAACTCACGTTAGGGGGCGCTGTTGAGCAGTTAGGCCACGCCCACTTGCGATTACACCAGATTCATAAAATTTTCGTTGGGGGACAATTTTGGGTGAAGTTTGGTGAGTTTTTGAATATGTTAAAGGCCCCAAACGGCCGCGCGAAGTGACGGAAGAAGAATAATAATAATGAAGAAATCCTGCGATTACAATAGGCCTTCAGCAGAGCTTCGCTGCTTCGGGCCTAATTAAAGCTGCAAGCAGCATTGAGGCCCTCGCAGCTTAGCGCCGCTCGGACCTTATTGAGGCGACCGCGCGAGCTCCAGCTCGTCCGCTCGGTCGCCATTTCGAAGTCTCTCGTGTCTACTCCGCACCAGGGGTGCACACGCACAATAAATCTGGTTCAGATTGGATGATGTCTCACTGAGATATAACAGTTTGAATAATCTAGGGGGCGCTCTGGAGTCAAATGTTAGCCCACCATATCAATGTGTCCACAAGGACTCACTGATGATGCACAATAAATCTGGTTCAGATCGGATGATGTATCACTGAGATATAACTATAGACATAATGTAGGGGGCGCAATGGAGTCAAAATTTACATACCATTATCAATGTGTGTAGAAGTGTTCACTGATGAATCATAATAAATCTCGTGCAGATCGGATAATGTATCACTAAGATATAACTGTAGTAATAATATAGGGGGCGCTATGGAGTAAAAATGTACATACCATTATCAATGTGTGTCGAAGTGTTCACTGATAAAGCACAATAAATCTTGTGCAGATTGGATAATGTATCACTGAGATATAACTGTAGTAATAATATAGGGGGCGCTATGGAGTAAAAATTTACATACCATTATCAATGTGTGTAGAAGTGTTCACTGATGAATCACAATAAATCTCATGCAGATCGGATAATGTATCACTGAGATATAACTGTAGTAATAATATAGGGGGCGCTATGGAGTAAAAATTTACATACCATTATCAATGTGTGTCGAAGTGTTCACTGATAAAGCACAATAAATCTTGTGCAGATCGGATAATGTATCACTAAGATATAACTGTAGTAATAATACAGGGGGCGCTATGGAGTAAAAATTTACATACCATTATCAATGTGTGTAGAAGTGTTCACTGATGAATCACAATAAATCTCGTGCAGATCGGATAATGTATCACTAAGATATAACTGTAGTAATAATATAGGGGGCGCTATGGAGTAAAAATTTACATACCATTATCAATGTGTGTCGAAGTGTTCACTGATAAAGCACAATAAATCTCGTGCAGATTGGATAATGTATCACTGAGATATAACTGTAGTAATAATATAGGGGGCGCTATGGAGTAAAAATTTACATACCATTATCAATGTGTATAGAAGTGTTCACTGATGAATCACAATAAATCTCGTGCAGATCGGATAATGTATCACTAAGATATAACTGTAGTAATAATATAGGGGGCGCTATGGAGTAAAAATTTACATACCATTATCAATGTGTGTCGAAGTGTTCACTGATAAAGCACAATAAATCTCGTGCAGATCGGATAATGTATCACTAAGATATAACTGTAGTAATAATACAGGGGGCGCTATGGAGTAAAAATTTACATACCATTATCAATGTGTGTAGAAGTGTTCACTGATGAATCATAATAAATCTCGTGCAGATCGGATAATGTATCACTAAGATATAACTGTAGTAATAATATAGGGGGCGCTATGGAGTAAAAATTTACATACCATTATCAATGTGTGTCGAAGTGTTCACTGATAAAGCACAATAAATCTCGTGCAGATCGGATAATGTATCACTAAGATATAACTGTAGTAATAATACAGGGGGCGCTATGGAGTAAAAATTTACATACCATTATCAATGTGTATAGAAGTGTTCACTGATGAATCACAATAAATCTCGTGCAGATCGGATAATGTATCACTAAGATATAACTGTAGTAATAATATAGGGGGCGCTATGGAGTAAAAATTTACATACCATAATCAATGTGTATAGAAGTGTTCACTGATGATGCACAATAAATCTGGTTCAGATCGGATGATGTATCACTGAGATATAACAGTTTGAATAATATAGGGGGCGCTCTGGAGTCATATGTTAGCCCACCATATCAATGTGTCCACAAGGGCTCACTGATGATGCACAATAAATCTGGATCAGATCGGATGATGTATCACTGAGATAACTATATAAATAATCTAGGGGGCGCACTTGAGTCAAATGTTAGCCCACCATATCAATGTGTCCACAAGGGCTCACTGATGATGCACAATAAATCTGGTTCAGATCGGATGATGTATCACTGAGATACAACAGTTTGAATAATCTAGGGGGCGCTATGGAGGCTATTTGCTAATTAGCATAAACACCTGTTCAAGGGGTGGGTAATGATCGATCATAATGATTTTGGTACTCCTCAGATCAAATCTGTGGAGTTTAGAACCAAACGTATTGTGACGGCGTTACGTCTTACTTCGCCACGTCACCACGCCCACTTGCTCCACCCAAAACGAACAGTGCTGGAAAGCTTGTTACACCAACATGTCTTCGGTGACTGGATACAATGTCACGCTGATTAGGTAACAGGGATCCCATATGGACCGTTCAACGTAAAACTTTACACTTCCTGTTGTCAGGGGGCGTGGCTTAAGTGATGTCATGATTTGACCATACAGTTTTGCAGGGGACCGGATGTGGGTCAATCACTGAAGGTTTGATGTATTAGACAGTTTTCGTGTAAGAGCTATAAGCGTTTCGTTTTTCATGGCGAGATGTCCAACTTTGAGGTCTGGCCCCGCCCCTTCATCATGCATGAAAACGCACAGTTTTGAAAATATTTGTTCCCCCGTGCCTTATAAAGAAACTGGCCAAGTTTGAATCAAATCGAGCGAAATCCCTAGGAGGAGTTCGTTGAAATGCAGAGGCTGTAAACGGCCAAAAAGGGGTGAAAATTTGGTCATCGTTCCAAAATGGCCGCCTTACCATTTATCGTACAACATTGGTGCCAGAGGGTTTTCTGTGCATCTTGGTGAGTTGGACAAGTGTACCAAATTTCATGATTCTACGTCAAACTAAGGTCAATGCAGAGGGTATTTTGAATATTTCTAGGGGGCGCTCTTGAGCCGTTTCTGTAGCGATTTGCTAATTAGCATAAACACCTGTTCAAGGGGTGGGCAATGATCGATCATACTGATTTTGGTACTCCTCGGATCAAATCTGTGGATTTTAGAACCAAACGTATGGTGATGGCGTTATGTCTTACTTCGCCACGTCGCCACGCCCACATGCTCCACCAAAAACGAACAGTATTGGAATGCTTGTTACACCAACATGTCTTCGGTCACTGGACACAATGCCACGCTGATTAGGTAACAGGGGTCCGATATGGACCGTTCAACGTAAAACTTTACACTTCCTGTTGTCAGGGGGCGTGGCTTAAGTGATGTCATGATTTGACCATACAGTTTTGCGGGGGACCGGATGTGGGTCAATAACTGAAGGTTTGATGTATTAGACTTTTTTCGTGTAAGAGCTGTAAGCGTTTCGTTTTTCATGGCGAGATGTCCAACTTTGACGTCTGGCCCCGCCCCTTCAGCATTCATGAAAACGCACAATTTTGATATCGTTTGTTCCCCCGTGCCTTATGAAGAAACTGGCCAAGTTTGAACCAAATCGAGCGAAATTCATAGGAGGAGTTCGTTCAAATGCGGAGGCTGTAAACGGCCAAAAAGGGGTGAAAATTTGGTCATCGTTCCAAAATGGCCGCCTTACCATTTATCGTACAGCGTTGGTGCAAGAGGGTTTTCTGTGCATCTTGGTGAGTTGGACAAGTGTACCAAATTTCATGATTCTACGTCAAACTAAGGTCAATGCGGAGGGTATTTTGAAAATTTCTAGGGGGCGCTCTTGAGCCGTTTCTGTGGCGATTTTTGCCACGCCCCCAAAATACGTAATTTTTCACCAGTCCTGACGAGTCCGCCAAATTTGGTGAGTTTTCGTATATGATAAAGCCTCCAAAAGGCCACTTCTTTGGGGGGAAGAAAAATAAAAAAAAATAATAATAATAATAATAATAAACACTACAATTACAATAGGTCCTTGCAGCGCTTCGCTGCTTCGGGCCTAATAATAATAAAAAAAATAATAATAATAATAAACACTACAATTACAATAGGCCCGAAGCAGCGAAGCGTTCACTGATAAAGCACAATAAATCTCGTGCAGATCGGATAATGTATCACTAAGATATAACTGTAGTAATAATACAGGGGGCGCTATGGAGTAAAAATTTACATACCATTATCAATGTGTGTAGAAGTGTTCACTGATGAATCATAATAAATCTCGTGCAGATCGGATAATGTATCACTAAGATATAACTGTAGTAATAATATAGGGGGCGCTATGGAGTAAAAATTTACATACCATTATCAATGTGTATAGAAGTGTTCACTGATGAATCACATTAAATCTCGTGCAGATCGGATAATGTATCACTAAGATATAACTGTAGTAATAATATAGGGGGCGCTATGGAGTAAAAATTTACATACATTATCAATGTGTGTCGAAGTGTTCACTGATAAAGCACAATAAATCTCGTGCAGATCGGATAATGTATCACTAAGATATAACTGTAGTAATAATACAGGGGGCGCTATGGAGTAAAAATTTACATACCATTATCAATGTGTGTAGAAGTGTTCACTGATGAATCATAATAAATCTCGTGCAGATCGGATAATGTATCACTAAGATATAACTGTAGTAATAATATAGGGGGCGCTATGGAGTAAAAATTTACATAACATTATCAATGTGTGTCGAAGTGTTCACTGATAAAGCATAATAAATCTCGTGCAGATCGGATGATGTATCACTGAGATATAACTATAGAAATAATGTAGGGGGCGCACTTGAGTCAAATGTTAGCCCACCATATCAATGTGTCCACAAGGGCTCACTGATGATGCACAATAAATCTGGTTCAGATCGGATGATGTATCACTGAGATACAACAGTTTGAATAATCTAGGGGGCGCTATGGAGGCTATTTGCTAATTAGCATAAACACCTGTTCAAGGGGTGGGTAATGATCGATCATAATGATTTTGGTACTCCTCAGATCAAATCTGTGGAGTTTAGAACCAAACGTATGGTGACGGCGTTACGTCTTACTTCGCCACGTCACCACGCCCACTTGCTCCACCCAAAACGAACAGTGCTGGAAAGCTTGTTACACCACCATGTCTTCGGTGACTGGATACAATGTCACGTTGATTAGGTAACAGGGATCCGATATGGACCGTTCAACGTAAAACTTTACACTTCCTGTTGTCAGGGGGCGTGGCTTAAGTGATGTCATGATTTGACCATACAGTTTTGCAGGGGACCGGATGTGGGTCAATCACTGAAGGTTTGATGTATTAGACAGTTTTCGTGTAAGAGCTGTAAGCGTTTCGTTTTTCATGGCGAGATGTCCAACTTTGAGGTCTGGCCCCGCCCCTTCAGCATGCATGAAAACGCACAGTTTTGATAACATTTGTTCCCCCGTGCCTTATAAAGAAACTGGCCAAGTTTGAATCAAATCGAGCGAAATCCCTAGGAGGAGTTCGTTGAAATGCAGAGGCTGTAAACGGCCAAAAAGGGGTGAAAATTTGGTCATCGTTCCAAAATGGCCGCCTTACCATTTATCGTACAACATTGGTGCCAGAGAGTTTTCTGTGCATCTTGGTGAGTTGGACAAGTGTACCAAATTTCATGATTCTACGTCAAACTAAGGTCAATGCGGAGGGTATTTTTAATATTTCTAGGGGGCGCTCTTGAGCCGTTTCTGTAGCGATTTGCTAATTAGCATAAACACCTGTTCAAGGGGTGGGCAATGATCGATCATACTGATTTTGGTACTCCTCGGATCAAATCTGTGGATTTTAGATCCAAACGTATGGTGATGGCGTTACGTCTTACTTCGCCATGTCGCCACGCCCACTTGCTCCACCCAAAACGAACAGTGCTGGAAAGCTTGTTACACCAACATGTCTTTAGTCACTGGACACAATGTCACGCTGATTAGGTAACACGGGTCCGATATGGACCTTTCAAAGTAAAACTTTACACTTCCTGTTGTCAGGGGGCGTGGCTTAAGTGATGTCATGATTTGACCATACAGTTTTGCAGGGGACCGGATGTGGGTCAATAACTGAAGGTTTGATGTATTAGACTCTTTTCGTGTAAGAGCTGTAAGCGTTTCGTTTTTCATGGCGAGATGTCCAACTTTGACGTCTGGCCCCGCCCCTTCAGCATTCATGAAAACGCACAATTTTGATATTGTTTGTTCCCCGGTGCCTTATGAAGAAACTGGCCAAGTTTGAACCAAATCGAGCGAAATTCATAGGAGGAGTTCGTTCAAATGCGGAGGCTGTAAACGGCCAAAAAGGGGTGAAAATTTGGTCATCGTTTCAAAATGGCCGCCTTCCCATTTATTGTACAACGTTGGTGCCAGAGGGTTTTCTGTGCATCTTGGTGAGATGGACAAGTGTACCGAATTTCATGATTCTACGTCAAAATAAGGTCAATGCGGAGGGTATTTTGAAAATTTCTAGGGGGCGCTCTTGAGCCGTTTCTGTGACGATTTTTGCCACGCCCCCAAAATACGTAATTTTTCACCAGTCCTGACGAGTCCGCCAAATTTGGTGAGTTTTCGTATATGATAAAGCCTCCAAAAGGCCACTTCTTTGGGGGGAAGAAAAATAAAAAAAAAAATAATAATAATAATTAAAGCTGCAAGCAGCATTGAGGCCCTCGCAGCTTAGCGCCGCTCGGACCTTATTGAGGCGACCGCGCGAGCTCCAGCTCGTCCGCTCGGTCGCCATTTCGAAGTCTCTCGTGTCTACTCCGCACCAGGGGTGCACACGCACAATAAATCTGGTTCAGATCGGATGATGTCTCACTGAGATATAACAGTTTGAATAATCTAGGGGGCGCTCTGGAGTCACATGTTAAACCACAATATCAATATGTCCACAAGGTCTCACTGATGATACACAATAAATCTGGTTCAGATCGGATGATGTCTCACTGAGATATAACAGTTTGAGTAATCTAGGGGGCGCTCTGGAGTCATATGTTAAACCACAATATCAATGTGTCCACAATGTCTCACTGATGATACACAATAAATCTGGTTCAGATCGGATGATGTATCACTGAGATATAACTGTAGTAATAATATAGGGGGCGCTATGGAGTAAAAATTTACTTACCATTATCAATGTGTGTCGAAGTGTTCACTGATAAAGCACAATAAATCTCGTACAGATCGGATAATGTATCACTGAGATATAACTTTAGTAATAATATAGGGGGCGCTATGGAGTAAAAATTTACATACCATTATCAATGTGTGTAGAAGTGTTCACTGATGAATCACAATAAATCTCGTGCAGATCGGATAATGTATCACTAAGATATAACTGTAGTAATAATATAGGGGGCGCTATGGAGTAAAAATTTACATACCATTATCAATGTGTGTCGAAGTGTTCACTGATAAAGCACAATAAATCTTGTGCAGATCGGATAATGTATCACTAAGATATAACTGTAGTAATAATACAGGGGGCGCTATGGAGTAAAAATTTACATACCATTATCAATGTGTGTAGAAGTGTTCACTGATGAATCACAATAAATCTCGTGCAGATCGGATAATGTATCACTAAGATATAACTGTAGTAATAATATAGGGGGCGCTATAGAGTAAAAATTTACATAACATTATCAATGTGTGTCGAAGTGTTCACTGATAAAGCACAATAAATCTCGTGCAGATCGGATAATGTATCACTGAGATATAACTGTAGTAATAATATAGGGGGCGCTATGGAGTAAAAATTTACATAACATTATCAATGTGTGTCGAAGTGTTCACTGATGATGCACAATAAATCTGGTTCAGATCGGATGATGTATCACTGAGATATAACTATAGAAGTAATGTAGGGGGCGCACTTGAGTCAAATGTTAGCCCACCATATCAATGTGTCCACAAGGGCTCACTGATGATGCACAATAAATCTGGTTCAGATCGGATGATGTATCACTGAGATATAACTGTAGTAATAATATAGGGGGCGCTATGGAGTAAAAATTTACATACATTATCAATGTGTGTCGAAGTGTTCACTGATAAAGCACAATAAATCTCGTGCAGATCGGATAATGTATCACTGAGATATAACTATAGAATAATGTAGGGGGCGCACTTGAGTCAAATGTTAGCCCACCATATCAATGTGTCCACAAGGGCTCACTGATGATGCACAATAAATCTGGTTCAGATCGGATGATGTATCACTGAGATATAACAGTTTGAATAATCTAGGGGGCGCTCTGGAGTCATATGTTAGCCCACCATATCAATGTGTCCACAAGGGCTCACTGATGATGCACAATAAATCTGGTTCAGATCGGATGATGTATCACTGAGATATAACTATAGAAATAATGTAGGGGGCGCACTTGAGTCAAATGTTAGCCCACCATATCAATGTGTCCACAAGGGCTCACTGATGATGCACAATAAATCTGGTTCAGATCGGATGATGTATCACTGAGATATAACTATAGAAATAATGTAGGGGGCGCACTTGAGTCAAATGTTAGCCCACCATATCAATGTGTCCACAAGGGCTCACTGATGATGCACAATAAATCTGGTTCAGATCGGATGATGTATCACTGAGATACAACAGTTTGAATAATCTAGGGGGCGCTATGGAGGCTATTTGCTAATTAGCATAAACACCTGTTCAAGGGGTGGGTAATGATCGATCATAATGATTTTGGTACTCCTCAGATCAAATCTGTGGAGTTTAGAACCAAACGTATGGTGACGGCGTTACGTCTTACTTCGCCACGTCACCACGCCCACTTGCTCCACCCAAAACGAACAGTGCTGGAAAGCTTGTTACACCAACATGTCTTCGGTGACTGGATACAATGTCACGCTGATTAGGTAACAGGGGTCCGATATGGACCGTTCAAAGTAAAACTTTACACTTCCTGTTGTCAGGGGGCGTGGCTTAAGTGATGTCATGATTTGACCATACAGTTTTGTATGGGACCGGATATGGGTCAATAACTGAAGGTTTGATGTATTAGACTCTTTTCGTGTAAGAGCTGTAAGCGTTTCGTTTTTCATGGCGAGATGTCCAACTTTGACGTCTGGCCCCGCCCCTTCAGCATTCATGAAAACGCACAATTTTGATTTTGTTTGTTCCCCCGTGCCTTATGAAGAAACTGGCCAAGTTTGAATCAAATCGAGCGAAATTCATAGGAGGAGTTCGTTGAAATGCGGAGGCTGTAAACGGCCAAAAAGGGGTGAAAATTTGGTCATCGTTCCAAAATGGCCGCCTTACCATTTATCGTACAACGTTGGTGCCAGAGGGTTTTCTGTGCATCTTGGTGAGTTGGACAAGTGTACCAAATTTCATGATTCTACGTCAAACTAAGGTCATTGCGGAGGGTATTTTGAATATTTCTAGGGGGCGCTCTTGAGCCGTTTCTGTAGCAATTTGCTAATTAGCATAAACACCTGTTCAAGGGGTGGGCAATGATCGATCATACTGATTTTGGTACTCCTCGGATCAAATCTGTGGATTTTAGATCCAAACGTATGGTGATGGCGTCACGTCTTACTTCGCCATGTCGCCACGCCCACTTGCTCCACCCAAAACGAACAGTGCTGGAAAGCTTGTTACACCAACATGTCTTTAGTCACTGGACACAATGTCAAGCTGATTAGGTAACACGGGTCCGATATGGACCTTTCAATGTAAAACTTTACACTTCCTGTTGTCAGGGGGCGTGGCTTAAGTGATGTCATGATTTGACCATTCAGTATTGCAGGGGACCGGATGTGCGTCAATCACTGAAGGTTTGATGTATTAGACTCTTTTCGTGTAAGAGCTGTAAGCGTTTCGTTTTTCATGGCGAGATGTCCAACTTTGATGTCTGGCCCCGCCCCTTCAGCATTCATGAAAACGCACAATTTTGATATTGTTTGTTCCCCCGTGCCTTATGAAGAAACTGGCCAAGTTTGAACCAAATCGAGCGAAATCCCTAGGAGGAGTTCGTTCAAATGCGGAGGCTGTAAACGGCCAAAAAGGTGTAAAAATTTGGTCATCGATCCAAAATGGCCGCCTTACCATTTATCGTACAACGTTGGTGCCAGAGGGTTTTCTGTGCATCTTGGTGAGTTGGACAAGTGTACCGAATTTCATGATTCTACGTCAAAATAAGGTCAATGCGGAGGGTATTTTGAAAATTTCTAGGGGGCGCTCTTGAGCCGTTTCTGTGACGATTTTTGCCACGCCCCCAAAATACGTAATTTTTCACCAGTCCTGACGAGTCCGCCAAATTTGGTGAGTTTTCGTATATGATAAAGCCTCCAAAAGGCCACTTCTTTGGGGGGAATAAAAATAAAAATAAAAATAAAAATAAAATAATAATAATTAAAGCTGCAAGCAGCATTGAGGCCCTCGCAGCTTAGCGCCGCTCGGACCTTATTGAGGCGACCGCGCGAGCTCCAGCTCGTCCGCTCGGTCGCCATTTCGAAGTCTCTCGTGTCTACTCCGCACCAGGGGTGCACACGCACAATAAATCTGGTTCAGATCAGATGATGTCTCACTGAGATATAACAGTTTGAATAATCTAGGGGGCGCTATGGAGTTATATGTTAAATCACAAAATCAATGTGTCCACAAGGGCTCACTGATGATGCACAATAAATCTGGTTCAGATCGGATGATGTATCACTGAGATATAACTATAGAAATAATGTAGGGGGCGCACTTGAGTTAAATGTTAGCCCACCATATCAATGTGTCCACAAGGGCTCACTGATGATGCACAATAAATCTGGTTCAGATCGGATGATGTATCACTGAGATATAACAGTTTGAATAATCTAGGGGGCGCTCTGGAGTCATATGTTAAACCACAATATCAATGTGTCCACAATGTCTCAATGATGATTCACAGTAAATCTGGTTCAGATCGGATGATGTATCACTGAGATATAACTATAGAAATAATGTAGGGGGCGCACTTGAGTCAAATGTTAGCCCACCTTATCAATGTGTCCACAAGGACTCACTGATGATGCACAATAAATCTGGTTCAGATCGGATGATGTCTCACTGAGATATAACAGTTTGAATAATCTAGGGGGCGCTCTGGAGTCACATGTTAAACCACAATATCAATGTGTCCACAAGGTCTCACTGATGATACACGATAAATCTGGTTCAGATCGGATGATGTCTCACTGAGATATAACAGTTTGAATAATCTAGGGGGCGCTATGGAGTTATATGTTAAACCACAATATCAATGTGTCCACAAGGGCTCACTGATTATTCACAATAAATTTGGTTCAGATCGGATGATGTATCACTGAGATATAACTATAGAAATAATGTAGGGGGCGCACTTGAGTCAAATTTAGCCCACCTTGTCAATGTGTCCACAAGGGCTCATTGATGATACACAATAAATCTGGTTCAGATCAGATGATGTCTCACTGAGATATAACAGTTTGAGTAATCTAGGGGGCGCTCTGGAGTCATATGTTAAACCACAATATCAATGTGTCCACAATGTCTCACTGATGATACACAATAAATCTGGTTCAGATCGGATGATGTATCACTGAGATATAACTGTAGTAATAATATAGGGGGCGCTATGGAGTAAAAATTTACATACCATTATCAATGTGTGTCGACGTGTTCACTGATAAAGCACAATAAATCTCGTACAGATCGGATAATGTATCACTGAGATATAACTGTAGTAATAATATAGGGGGCGCTGTGGAGTAAAAATTTACATACCATTATCAATGTGTGTAGAAGTGTTCACTGATGAATCACAATAAATCTCGTGCAGATCGGATAATGTATCACTAAGATATAACTGTAGTAATAATATAGGGGGCGCTATGGAGTAAAAATTTACATACCATTATCAATGTGTGTCGAAGTGTTCACTGATAAAGCACAATAAATCTTGTGCAGATCGGATAATGTATCACTAAGATATAACTGTAGTAATAATACAGGGGGCGCTATGGAGTAAAAATTTACATACCATTATCAATGTGTGTAGAAGTGTTCACTGATGAATCACAATAAATCTCGTGCAGATCGGATAATGTATCACTAAGATATAACTGTAGTAATAATATAGGGGGCGCTATAGAGTAAAAATTTACATAACATTATCAATGTGTGTCGAAGTGTTCACTGATAAAGCACAATAAATCTCGTGCAGATCGGATAATGTATCACTGAGATATAACTGTAGTAATAATATAGGGGGCGCTATGGAGTAAAAATTTACATAACATTATCAATGTGTGTCAAAGTGTTCACTGATGATGCACAATAAATCTGGTTCAGATCGGATGATGTATCACTGAGATATAACTATAGAAGTAATGTAGGGGGCGCACTTGAGTCAAATGTTTGCCCACCATATCAATGTGTCCACAAGGGCTCACTGATGATGCACAATAAATCTGGTTCAGATCGGATGATGTATCACTGAGATATAACAGTTTGAATAATCTAGGGGGCGCTCTTGAGTCATATGTTAGCCCACCATATCAATGTGTCCACAAGGGCTCACTGATGATGCACAATAAATCTAGTTCAGATCGGATAATGTATCACTGAGATATAACTATAGAAATAATGTAGGGGGCGCACTTGAGTCAAATGTTAGCCCACCATATCAATGTGTCCACAAGGGCTCACTGATGATGCACAATAAATCTGGTTCAGATCGGATGATGTATCACTGAGATATATTTATAGAAATAATGTAGGGGGCGCACTTGAGTCAAATGTTAGCTCACTATATCAATGTGTCCACAAGGGCTCACTGATGATGCACAATAAATCTGGTTCAGATCGGATGATGTATCACTGAGATATAACTATAGAAGTAATGTAGGGGGCGCACTTGAGTCAAATGTTAGCCCACCATATCAATGTGTCCACAAGGGCTCACTGATGATGCACAATAAATCTGGTTCAGATCGGATGATGTATCACTGAGATATAACAGTTTGAATAATCTAGGGGGCGCTCTGGAGTCATATGTTAGCCCACCATATCAATGTGTCCACAAGGGCTCACTGATGATGCACAATAAATCTGGTTCAGATCGGATGATGTATCACTGAGATATAACTATATAAATAATGTAGGGGGCGCACTTGAGTCAAATGTTAGCCCACCATATCAATGTGTCCACAAGGGCTCACTGATGATGCACAATAAATCTGGTTCAGATCGGATGATGTATCACTGAGATACAACAGTTTGAATAATCTAGGGGGCGCTATGGAGGCTATTTGCTAATTAGCATAAACACCTGTTCAAGGGGTGGGTAATGATCGATCATAATGATTTTGGTACTCCTCAGATCAAATCTGTGGAGTTTAGAACCAAACGTATGGTGACGGCGTTACGTCTTACTTCGCCACGTCACCACGCCCACTTGCTCCACCCAAAACGAACAGTGCTGGAAAGCTTGTTACACCAACATGTCTTCGGTGACTGGATACAATGTCACGCTGATTAGGTAACAGGGATCCCATATGGACCGTTCAACGTAAAACTTTACACTTCCTGTTGTCAGGGGGCGTGGCTTAAGTGATGTCATGATTTGACCATACAGTTTTGCAGGGGACCGGATGTGGGTCAATCACTGAAGGTTTGATGTATTAGACAGTTTTCGTGTAAGAGCTATAAGCGTTTCGTTTTTCATGGCGAGATGTCCAACTTTGAGGTCTGGCCCCGCCCCTTCATCATGCATGAAAACGCACAGTTTTGAAAATATTTGTTCCCCCGTGCCTTATAAAGAAACTGGCCAAGTTTGAATCAAATCGAGCGAAATCCCTAGGAGGAGTTCGTTGAAATGCAGAGGCTGTAAACGGCCAAAAAGGGGTGAAAATTTGGTCATCGTTCCAAAATGGCCGCCTTACCATTTATCGTACAACATTGGTGCCAGAGGGTTTTCTGTGCATCTTGGTGAGTTGGACAAGTGTACCAAATTTCATGATTCTACGTCAAACTAAGGTCAATGCAGAGGGTATTTTGAATATTTCTAGGGGGCGCTCTTGAGCCGTTTCTGTAGCGATTTGCTAATTAGCATAAACACCTGTTCAAGGGGTGGGCAATGATCGATCATACTGATTTTGGTACTCCTCGGATCAAATCTGTGGATTTTAGAACCAAACGTATGGTGATGGCGTTATGTCTTACTTCGCCACGTCGCCACGCCCACATGCTCCACCAAAAACGAACAGTATTGGAATGCTTGTTACACCAACATGTCTTCGGTCACTGGACACAATGCCACGCTGATTAGGTAACAGGGGTCCAATATGGACCGTTCAACGTAAAACTTTACACTTCCTGTTGTCAGGGGGCGTGGCTTAAGTGATGTCATGATTTGACCATACAGTTTTGCAAGGGACCGGATGTGGGTCAATAACTGAAGGTTTGATGTATTAGACTCTTTTCGTGTAAGAGCTGTAAGCGTTTCATTTTTCATGGCGAGATGTCCAACTTTGACGTCTGGCCCCGCCCCTTCAGCATTCATGAAAACGCACAATTTTGATATCGTTTGTTCCCCCGTGCCTTATGAAGAAACTGGCCAAGTTTGAACCAAATCGAGCGAAATTCATAGGAGGAGTTCGTTCAAATGCGGAGGCTGTAAACGGCCAAAAAGGGGTGAAAATTTGGTCATCGTTCCAAAATGGCCGCCTTCCCATTTATTGTACAACGTTGGTGCTAGAGGGTTTTCTGTACATCTTGATGAGTTGGACAAGTGTACCAAATTTCATGATTCTACGTCAAACTAAGGTCATGCGGAAGGTATTTTGAATATTTCTAGGGGGCGCTCTTGAGCCGTTTCTGTGGCGATTTTTGCCACGCCCCCAAAATACGTAATTTTTCACCAGTCCTGACGAGTCCGCCAAATTTGGTGAGTTTTCGTATATGATAAAGCCTCCAAAAGGCCACTTCTTTGGGGGGAAGAAAAAAAATAATAATAATAATAAACACTACAATTACAATAGGTCCTTGCAGCGCTTCGCTGCTTCGGGCCTAATTAAAGCCGCAAGCGGCGTTGAGGCCCGAAGCAGCTTAGCGCCGCTCGGACCTTATTGAGGCGACCGCGCGAGCTCCAGCTCGTCCGCTCGGTCGCCATTTCGAAGTCTCTCGTGTCTACTCCGCACCAGGGGTGCACACGCACAATAAATCTGGTTCAGATCGGATGATGTCTCACTGAGATATAACAGTTTGAATAATCTAGGGTGCGCTCTGGAGTCACATGTTAAACCACAATATCAATGTGTCCACAAGGTCTCACTGATGATACACGATAAATCTGGTTCAGATCGGATGATGTCTCACTGAGATAGAACAGTTTGAATAATCTAGGGGGCGCTATGGAGTTATATGTTAAACCACAATACAATGTGTCCACAAGGGCTCACTGATTATTCACAATAAATTTGGTTCAGATCGGATGATATCTCACTGAGATATAACTATAGAAATAATGTAGGGGGCGCACTTGAGTCAAATGTTAGCCCACCATATCAATGTGTCCACAAGGGCTCACTGATGATACACAATAAATCTGGTTCAGATCGGATGATGTATCACTGAGATATAACAGTTTGAATAATCTAGGGGGCGCTCTGGAGTCATATGTTAAACAACAATATCAATGTGTCCACAAGGTCTCACTGATTATGCACAATAAATCTGGTTCAGATCGGATGATGTATCACTGAGATAGGACTATAGAAATAATGTAGGGGACGCATGAAGCGCAAGTTTGAGGCCTGGCCACGCCCCTTTAGCATAAACGAAAACGCAAACTTTTGATAACTTTTACTGTCCAATGTGTTAAGGGAATGTTAACCAAGTTTAAAGGCAATCCTTCAAAATCCCTAAGAGGAGTTTGTTTAAATACGCAATTCAAAAACATCGGAAAATGACCTTTGACCCAAAATGGCCGACTTTGTTTTTGTTTTGGACCAGGGTTCCAAGAGACTTTTTTGTAGGTCCTGATAATTTACACATGTATACCACGTTTCATAATTCTGGGATAAAGCATGGCTGGGGGCTGATTTTTAAACTAAATTCTAGGGGGCGCTCTGGAAGAATCAGGCCACGCCCACTACATATTGGACTACAGTCCTGTCGAGGGATGGATAAATATAGATCTTAGTGAATTTGGTGTAGCTGGGAGCTTCTATTAGGAAGTTATTTTAGCTTGATGTTTCATGGAGAATGGCCAGATTTGAGGCTTGGCCACGCCCACATGCTTTGACATAGAAAAATTCTTTTGATAACTTTTGACCTTCAATGCCTCAAGATAGTGCTGACCGAGTTTGACGCCTGGATCTCGAAAGCTCTAGGACGAGTTCGCTCAGATATGACGTAATTGATGTTTCATGGAAAATGGCCAGATTTGAGGCTTGGCCACGCCCACATGCTTTGACATAGAAAAATTCTTTTGATAACTTTTGACCTTCAATGCCTCAAGATAGTGCTGACTGAGTTTGACCCCTGGATCTCGAAAGCTCTAGGACGAGTTTGCTCAGATATGACGTAAATGAAATAGACCAAATTTGACTTTGACCTAAGGCCACGCCCACATGCTTTGACTTAGAAAAATTCTTTTGATAACTTTTGACCTTCAATGCCTCAAGATAGTGCTGACCGAGTTTGACGCCTGGATCTCGAAAGCTCTAGGACGAGTTCGCTCAGATATGACGTAAATGAAATAGACCAAATTGTGACTTTGACCTAAAATGGCCGACTTTCTGTTGGCTTTGGACCATTGCTCCAAGAGACTTTTTTGTAGCTCCTGATGAGATACATATGTGTACCAAGTTTCATTATTCTAGGATAAAGCATGGTGTCAATAGACCTTTAAATGTCAAAGTTATAGCGTTTCGTTTGTTTCGGCGAGTACGCCAAGTTCACCGCTCCACCACGCCCCCTGAACATATACGAAAAGTCAATTTTTTTGATAACTTTTAAAGGCCCATGCCTTAACTGCATTCTGACCAAGTTTGAAGCCGATAGGTCGAACGCCTGAGAAGGAGTTCGTCAAAGTTCGACATGAGTAAAACTGAAAAATGACCAAAATTTGACCTTTGACCCAAAATGGCCGCCTACCTGTGCATTTTAGAGGGTACCTCCAATGTACTTTTTTTCTTGAATTGGGGAGATCTACATATGTTCCGAGTTTCAGATCTCTACGACTTACGGTTTTCCCCAACTCACGTTAGGGGGCGCTGTTGAGCAGTTAGGCCACGCCCACTTGCGATTACACCAGATTCATAAAATTTTCGTTGGGGGACAATTTTGGGTGAAGTTTGGTGAGTTTTTGAATATGTTAAAGGCCCCAAACGGCCGCGCGAAGTGACGGAAGAAGAAGAATAATAATAATTAAAGCCGCAAGCGGCGTTGAGGCCCGAAGCAGCTTAGCGCCGCTCGGACCTTATTGAGGCGACCGCGCGAGCTCCAGCTCGTCCGCTCGGTCGCCATTTCGAAGTCTCTCGTGTCTACTCCGCACCAGGGGTGCACACGCACAATAAATCTGGTTCAGATCGGATGATGTCTCACTGAGATATAACAGTTTGAATAATCTAGGGGGCGCTCTGGAGTCACATGTTAAACCACAATATCAATGTGTCCACAAGGTCTCACTGATGATACACAATAAATCTGGTTCAGATCGGATGATGTCTCACTGAGATATAACAGTTTGAATAATCTAGGGGGCGCTATGGAGTTATATGTTAAACCACATTATCAATGTGTCCACAAGGGCTCACTGATTATTCACAATAAATTTGGTTCAGATCGGATGATGTATCACTGAGATATAACTATAGAAATAATGTAGGGGGCGCACTTGAGTCAAATGTTAGCCCACCATATCAATGTGTCCACAAGGGCTCACTGATGATGCACAATAAATCTGGTTCAGATCGGATGATGTATCACTGAGATATAACAGTTTGAATAATCTAGGGGGCGCTCTGGAGTCATATGTTAAACAACAATATCAATGTGTCCACAAGGTCTCACTGATTATGCACAATAAATCTGGTTCAGATCGGATGATGTATCACTGAGATGGGACTATAGAAATAATGTAGGGGACGCATGAAGCGCAAGTTTGAGGCCTGGCCACGCCCCTTTAGCATAAACGAAAACGCAAACTTTTGATAACTTTTACTGTCCAATGTGTTAAGGGCATGTTAACCAAGTTTAAAGGCAATCCTTCAAAATCACTAAGAGGAGTTTGTTTAAATACGCAATTCAAAAACATCGGAAAATGACCTTTGACCCAAAATGGCCGACTTTGTTTTTGTTTTGGACCAGGGTTCCAAGAGACTTTTTTGTAGGTCCTGACAATTTACACATGTATACCACGTTTCATAATTCTGGGATAAAGCATGGCTGGGGGCTGATTTTTAAACTAAATTCTAGGGGGCGCTCTGGAAGAATCAGGCCACGCCCACTACATATTGGACTGCAGTCCTGTCGAGGGATGGATAAATATAGATCTTAGTGAATTTGGTGTAGCTGGGAGCTTATATTAGGAAGTTATTTTAGCTTGATGTTTCATGGAGAATGGCCAGATTTGAGGCTTGGCCACGCCCACATGCTTTGACATAGAAAAATTCTTTTGATAACTTTTGACCTTCAATGCCTCAAGATAGTGCTGACCGAGTTTGACGCCTGGATCTCGAAAGCTCTAGGACGAGTTCGCTCAGATATGACGTAATTGATGTTTCATGGAAAATGGCCAGATTTGAGGCTTGGCCACGCCCACATGCTTTGACATAGAAAAATTCTTTTGATAACTTTTGACCTTCAATGCCTCAAGATAGTGCTGACTGAGTTTGACCCCTGGATCTCGAAAGCTCTAGGACGAGTTCGCTCAGATATGACGTAAATGAAATAGACCAAATTTGACTTTGACCTAAGGCCACGCCCACATGCTTTGACTTAGAAAAATTCTTTTGATAACTTTTGACCTTCAATGCCTCAAGATAGTGCTGACCGAGTTTGACGCCTGGATCTCGAAAGCTCTAGGACGAGTTCGCTCAGATATGACGTAAATGAAATAGACCAAATTGTGACTTTGACCTAAAATGGCCGACTTCCTGTTGGCTTTGGACCATTGCTCCAAGAGACTTTTTTGTAGCTCCTGATGAGATACATATGTGTACCAAGTTTCATTATTCTAGGATAAAGCATGGTGTCAATAGACCTTTAAATGTCAAAGTTATAGCGTTTCGTTTGTTTCGGCGAGTACGCCAAGTTCACCGCTCCACTACGCCCCCTGAACATATACGAAAAGTCAATTTTTTTGATAACTTTTAAAGGCCCATGCCTTAACTGCATTCTGACCAAGTTTGAAGCCGATAGGTCGAACGCCTGAGAAGGAGTTCGTCAAAGTTCGACATGAGTAAAACTGAAAAATGACCAAAATTTGACCTTTGACCCAAAATGGCCGCCTACCTGTGCATTTTAGAGGGTACCCCCAATGTACTTTTTTTCTTGAATTGGGGAGATCTACATATGTTCCGAGTTTCAGATCTCTACGACTTACGGTTTTCCCCAACTCACGTTAGGGGGCGCTGTTGAGCAGTTAGGCCACGCCCACTTGCGATTACACCAGATTCATAAAATTTTCGTTGGGGGACAATTTTGGGTGAAGTTTGGTGAGTTTTTGAATATGTTAAAGGCTCCAAACGGCCGCGCGAAGTGACGGAAGAAGAATAATAATAATAATAATAATAATAATGAAGAAATCGAGCGATTACAATAGGCCTTCAGCAGAGCTTCGCTGCTTCGGGCCTAATTAAAGCCGCAAGCGGCGTTGAGGCCCGAAGCAGCTTAGCGCCGCTCGGACCTTATTGAGGCGACCGCGCGAGCTCCAGCTCGTCCGCTCGGTCGCCATTTCGAAGTCTCTCGTGTCTACTCCGCACCAGGGGTGCACACGCACAATAAATCTGGTTCAGATCGGATGATGTCTCACTGAGATATAACAGTTTGAATAATCTAGGGGGCGCTATGGAGTTATATGTTAAACCACATTATCAATGTGTCCACAAGGGCTCACTGATTATTCACAATAAATTTGGTTCAGATCGGATGATGTATCACTGAGATATAACTATAGAAATAATGTAGGGGGCGCACTTGAGTCAAATGTTAGCCCACCATATCAATGTGTCCACAAGGGCTCACTGATGATGCACAATAAATCTGGTTCAGATCGGATGATGTATCACTGAGATATAACAGTTTGAATAATCTAGGGGGCGCTCTGGAGTCATATGTTAAACAACAATATCAATGTGTCCACAAGGTCTCACTGATTATGCACAATAAATCTGGTTCAGATCGGATGATGTATCACTGAGATGGGACTATAGAAATAATGTAGGGGACGCATGAAGCGCAAGTTTGAGGCCTGGCCACGCCCCTTTAGCATAAACGAAAACGCAAACTTTTGATAACTTTTACTGTCCAATGTGTTAAGGGCATGTTAACCAAGTTTAAAGGCAATCCTTCAAAATCACTAAGAGGAGTTTGTTTAAATACGCAATTCAAAAACATCGGAAAATGACCTTTGACCCAAAATGGCCGACTTTGTTTTTGTTTTGGACCAGGGTTCCAAGAGACTTTTTTGTAGGTCCTGACAATTTACACATGTATACCACGTTTCATAATTCTGGGATAAAGCATGGCTGGGGGCTGATTTTTAAACTAAATTCTAGGGGGCGCTCTGGAAGAATCAGGCCACGCCCACTACATATTGGACTGCAGTCCTGTCGAGGGATGGATAAATATAGATCTTAGTGAATTTGGTGTAGCTGGGAGCTTATATTAGGAAGTTATTTTAGCTTGATGTTTCATGGAGAATGGCCAGATTTGAGGCTTGGCCACGCCCACATGCTTTGACATAGAAAAATTCTTTTGATAACTTTTGACCTTCAATGCCTCAAGATAGTGCTGACCGAGTTTGACGCCTGGATCTCGAAAGCTCTAGGACGAGTTCGCTCAGATATGACGTAAATGAAATAGACCAAATTGTGACTTTGACCTAAGGCCACGCCCACATGCTTTGACTTAGAAAAATTCTTTTGATAACTTTTGACCTTCAATGCCTCAAGATAGTGCTGACCGAGTTTGACGCCTGGATCTCGAAAGCTCTAGGACGAGTTCGCTCAGATATGACGTAATTGATGTTTCATGGAAAATGGCCAGATTTGAGGCTTGGCCACGCCCACATGCTTTGACATAGAAAAATTCTTTTGATAACTTTTGACCTTCAATGCCTCAAGATAGTGCTGACTGAGTTTGACCCCTGGATCTCGAAAGCTCTAGGACGAGTTCGCTCAGATATGACGTAAATGAAATAGACCAAATTTGACTTTGACCTAAGGCCACGCCCACATGCTTTGACTTAGAAAAATTCTTTTGATAACTTTTGACCTTCAATGCCTCAAGATAGTGCTGACCGAGTTTGACGCCTGGATCTCGAAAGCTCTAGGACGAGTTCGCTCAGATATGACGTAAATGAAATAGACCAAATTGTGACTTTGACCTAAAATGGCCGACTTCCTGTTGGCTTTGGACCATTGCTCCAAGAGACTTTTTTGTAGCTCCTGATGAGATACATATGTGTACCAAGTTTCATTATTCTAGGATAAAGCATGGTGTCAATAGACCTTTAAATGTCAAAGTTATAGCGTTTCGTTTGTTTCGGCGAGTACGCCAAGTTCACCGCTCCACCACGCCCCCTGAACATATACGAAAAGTCAATTTTTTTGATAACTTTTAAAGGCCCATGCCTTAACTGCATTCTGACCAAGTTTGAAGCCGATAGGTCGAACGCCTGAGAAGGAGTTCGTCAAAGTTCGACATGAGTAAAACTGAAAAATGAC
>JBBPBX010055353.1:0-23130 GCA_038048925.1 Garcialebias charrua | reverse complement strand
CTGACACTTCCAGTTCCGTCTCCTGTATTTTTGTCTCTTGTGTCTGTTGGAGAATATTTGGCAACAGACAATTGCAAGAAAGAGGAGGAAAATAATCTGTTGCAGTCTCACTTATTACGACCAAGTAACCAGCAACTCATGCCTTTGCATTTTGCGTGGGCAGTTCTTTAAAATAATGGCATTTTTTGAGTTCACAACTTGGAAAACTGTATTTTATTATTTTATCGCCCACATCTGCTGACATCACACTGTGCTGCAAAAGTTTTGATACATTCAGGAGTCTCGAGTGTTGTTTAACAACAGTTTTAACTGATTCAGAATGGTTTATGTCTGCAGTGCAAAGAATCAAAAAGTCCCACACAGCTAATGAAGGATGCTCCTTGCAGCAGCTTATGTTGGGGATTTCATTCTTTTACTTATGATTCACATCTGATTAACATAAGTGAGGGTTTGAATTTAAATGGAACATTGAATTGAGAGCTTTATCTTATGACTTAACTCCTTTTTTTAACAATAAACTGATGTGACACCCTTACATTTGTGGACAAAGTCCCAGTCAGATCATTTGGTCCATGTTCTGTTCCAACCTGCCATCACTTGTAGCAATAAGAAGGGTTTGAGATGGAGGAAGACGGGTGAAACTTTCTCCACTCCCCTCAACTACATTTATGAATGTTTTGAAATGTATATAAACACATCAGACATTATTGAAGACAGAGGAAACTTTAAAGAACATGATTCATGGTGAGTCTGGAAGATGAATAAGGGTCAGTGGTCATAGTTAGAGCAATATGGCTTCATGCTACACACTCATGAACCTCAAGATACTCAAACTCCTCTCGTTGAGGCAGTCTCTTTCATCATTCATAGAATTCCACCCTTTTCTGCTTAAAACCTCTGCCCTCAACTTAAGAAAATACAACTTCCTAACAACAGTATCTTACTAGTAGTATCTTTGTCCTATCTTTGAGATTTTCTGTCAGGGAGCACTGTGATAATTCTCAGTAATGAATTCACCACCAAAAAAGTGTGAACCTTTCTCGTTAGATTAACTGTGACACTGCTGTATGTACGGATATTTTTCATAACTTTGGGGCAACTTGTCGTATCTTAGAGCAAATTGCAAATAAAAAAGATCAGTCAGTGAGAAAATCTCCCCAAGTCAGCATCAATCAACAAGAAAAATTTAATTTAAAAAAATCAAAGACAAATGAAGAAGTGAGGGAGGAGATAATTGGGACCACCCCAGGCTGTTATTTTGCTGTTAACCCCTTCCCACCTCGTGTCCCATTGGCCTACTCAGCGACCTCGTCGCTCTGGGGTGCAGCCAGCTGCTGTCTTGTCTGGTTCCATTGATCAATTTGAACACACGGTGGTGAGCACATCAAATGCCACACCCCATGCAGGATCCAAACACTCCCTCCCTGCTTGGCGTTCAAAGAAAAAGATGAAGGCATGAGCACATGAAAATGTTCTTCACAGGGGTCTGTAAAGGAGGCAGTTTCCATCATGCCCATGTCTATTTCCTATGTGGAGAAAAATAAACCATTTCTCTGATGTCTCTGCACACACAGAGCAGCAACGGCTCTACTTCAGCTGAAGTTTACAGAGAGGGTAGAACAGACTGGGGGAGAATTAAATTACAGAGAATGCAGACTTTTTTGTTGTTGTAAAACTCTTTATTTGGTTTACACCCCAAGGGTATGTAATCATAGCCACAGCAAATCTGCAGACTAGTCTATTAGCATATTCATATGTAGAGTTATTTGCTCACATAAAACTTTGTGGATGTCCTTGATAAACATTTTTAAGCAGTCATTTGATTATACTGTAGTGGTGTGGTATATTGTGCATAGAGGAAATGAGACGCCAATGAAGCAGCAGAAGCAGTTCATTGTGAAGTGCTGTTATTATTAGAAAGACATGTTGTATAAGGCACAACAGTAAAGATGATGCTTGCATAGCAGGAAGAGATTTGTGTTTTTCATTAAATTAAAGCACAAACTAGATCCTGGGTGTTCACTTTAATAAAAAGGGACTTTATGATACGTGTTACCAACATTTGGTTATCACTCTGCTGTTCCAGGTGGTTGTCAGACTTGAAACAAAAAGAAAATCCCATTCAAACATAGTCACTTAGTTCCTTCAGATAACAGGTTTTTATTTTTACTTTTTAATGACTCATGATGATGTGGGTTAAAGAAAGGGACTGAGACATATCCATCAAGAAGCGTGTTCATCTTAACGTGTAATGAGCTGCACTTGCTTGGTAAATAAATAAATTAATCTTGTGTATTGTCCTTGAACTGTATTCAGCCACTGTCCTCACAGGAGAGCAGAAGTTAATGATCATTGAGAGGTATGTGGTTCTGTCTGGAGCCACTCATAAAGAAAAAAGCTCGAGTGGAGTGGTGGACCTTGGTTTTACTGCAGCGTGTCCAGGAAAACCTTTTCTTTCTGCCTTTATGCATGGACATAATTAAATGAATCATCAGCAAATGTATAATGCAGCAAAATAGTTCATTTAGGTGCATTAAAAAAACCACCAGAGCACTCATAAAAGCAAGTGTAGAAGTACAGTTTAGTTTTAATGATGTTGATTATCAGAATATTTTACCTTAAATGTATCATAAGACTGTATAATATGTAATTTAAGTTGGTTTTATGTTTTTTTTTAAATGTCAGTTCAGCCATTAAACCCATTTTATGTCTAAGACAAAAATTATTCCTTCACAAGTGGTTATTTTTGTGTTTTAATGTATTCAACTTGAAAAGTAGTTGCACTTTGTTTAAAGCTTTGTCTTTACACCTTACTGTTTTCTCTGTTTTTGTTCTTCCTTTGCGTTTTATGCTCATTCATCAAAAAGATAAACACTTTTTTGGTTATAAATGCTTAGTCTTGTGAAGTATTTCATCAATTTGTCAAAAACTCTTTTTGCAGTGAATGATCCTAAAAATATCTTTCTACACAAAAACTGCATTCTTCAGATTTAATATTAATGCAAATTCACTCTCAGATTAAATAGCAATACATTTTTAAATAAAAAAATAATCTTTGTGTTTGCTGAGATTAATGTTTCATGTCTGTGATATTTTTTGTTAAGTTGGAACAAGAAAAACCTAGTTTTCTTTAGTTTTTGTAAAATATATCAGTTTTAAACATTGTTTTTGGAAAGTTTTTATTTTTATTATATTTTATTCAACCTTTATTTATACAGGTTAGTCTCACTGAGTCACGAGGACTCATTTACAAGAGAGACCTACTTTAGACAGACAACATATATTACATATACACAATGAAAACAGTTAAAATCAATTGTGGAAAAAACAAAAACAAACAAAATCAAAGTGCCACATGAAACAAAATAAACACTAAAAACAAGAGGGTGGGGGGGAAGGGCGGTGAGCATGTCCAGAGACAACACACAGAGGCACTGCAGAGTTCAGATAAAATCACTCAGGTCAAATAGTTCCCTCTGGAGAGATCTGCGCACATTCGGGGGGTACCGAGGATGACCAGAGACAAATCCAGAGTCCTGCAATGATGACAGAATGTTTATTCAACTGGGCTCCTCTGAAAAGTCCATGGAAATTCCTCAGTAGGAGGGGGTGGGAGAGGGTGAGCATCAGGTTTACAAAACTTTCCAGGGGGTTGAGATAAGATGGCCTGTCAAGGCCAGTTAGGGAGCTGAATTCAGACAAACACAATTGTTTTGGGGACAGGCAGAACTTTAATGACATCTAACTTCAGTCTGTGTTGGTCCACTTGCTTCCAAAATGTCCAAATTAAATGACCATACCAATTGAATGTGCCTGAGAATAATCCCTGAGATCTGATCCATTCTGCCAAAAGTCTGGATGCTTGAGACATGACCCAAGCCATCATGTAAGGCAGGCAGCCTGAGTCAAAGTCAAAGTCAAAGTCAACTTTATTGTCAGAACTGCAATATGTACAGGACATACACAGGACCGAAATTGCGTTTCTCTCAGTCCCTCGGTGCAACAGTAACCATCTAAACACTAAACACTAAAACATTTAATAAACATAAGCATAAAATAGTAAAAAAGTGTAATACTGTCCTGAGTTTTTTCATAATAGTATAAAAGTATGAAAATTTACACCAACACTGAAACACCAAACACCCAATGAACATAAGCATAAAATGAAATAATAAAAGTGTAATACTGTCCTGAGTTTTTGCATAGTACAGTAGTATGAAAAGTATAAAAACGTAAATCTATAAAATAAACTGAAGTTTCTAGCGTTGACATTTGCAAAGAGTGGCACAGCAGCATATAAGTTGATGTACACAGTATATGTATGAGGTAGTTGATGCCGGTATAGAGGCAAAGTGGCATATGAAGTAAGGCACATAAGGCACATTTGGCATCCTTAGATAAGGCTAGTCAGAGAATGCTGTATATGTATCTGCAGTAGTGTAGACAAAAGTAGTGTAAGATGGAGCCAAGATGGTCTAGTGGCAGGGCTTTTGACTACGGATCCGAAGGTCGCGGGTTCGCGCCCCGGCCACTACCCAGCTTGGGGTGTCTATGAGTGCACACCTATTTCTCCAGCTCCCCGGGCGCTTTCAGGCTGCTCACTGCACCACCTGGTAGGTGGTTGGGTTAAATGCAGAGACGAACTTCGTCTGTGTATGGGAACATATGCAGATGACAGGAATAGACATTATTATTATTATTATTATTATTAAATGTAAACAGTAGTAATAAATGTAAAGCAGTAGTAATAAATGTAAACAGTATTAATAAATGTAAACAGTGAATGTAAACAGTAGTATGACTATAGGCAGTAATGTAATACAAACATTAGTGCAAATATGAGAAGTAGTGCAAACTGAATGAACACATGACCGAGAGTTCAGTGAACAACCCGTTTGATGACACAGAGTCCAGTGTTAAAAACTTTGTTGAGTGGCAATGTGTGAGAAAGTTTTTTGTGTTAAGGCAGTTCAAATGGGAGGGGGGGCAGAGCAGGCAGAGTGTTTAGCATTCTGACTGCCTGATGAACAGAGCTGTCTCTCAGTCTGCTGGTACGAGCCTGGAGACTCCTCAGTCTCCTCCCTGATGGCAGCAGTCTAAAGCGGCTGTGTAGTGGGTGTGTGGGATCACCTGCCATGCGGTGGGCTTTCCGAGTGAGGCGTTTGCTGTGTAAGTCCTGCAGTGAGGGCAAGGAGGTGCCGACGATCTTCTCAGCTGCTTTCACGATGCGCTGGAGGCTCTTGCGGCAGGATGCAGTGCATGCACCAAACCACACAGTGATGCAGCTGGTCAGGACACTTTCTATGGCACCTCTGTAGAAGGTGCACATGATGGAGGTTGAAGCTCCAGCCCTTTTCAGCTTGCGGAGAAAGTAGAGGCGCTGGTGAGCCTTCTTCGCCAGTGCTGCAGTGTTCCTGCTCCAGGACAGGTCCTTTGAGACGTGCACTCCCAGGAACTTGGTGCTGTCCACTCTCTCCACTGCGGTGCTGTTGATGGTCAGAGGGGCATGTTGTGCATCCCTCTTCCTGAAGTCCACGACAATCTCCTTTGTCTTCTCCACGTTGAGAGTGAGATTGTTGTGTCCGCACCACAAGGCCAAGCGGCTCACCTCGTTCCTGTAGTCCGTCTCATCGTTGTTGCTGATGAGACCTACCACTGTTGTGTCGTCCGCAAACTTGATGAAGTGGTTGGAGCTGTACGATGGTGTGCAGTCGTGTGTTAGCAGGGTGAATAGAAGGGGGCTCAGCACACATCCTTGTGGGGCCCCTGTGTTCAATGTGATGGTGCTAGATGTGTTACTCCCGATCCGTACTGTCTGTGGTCTCCCGGTCAGGAAGTCTAGCAGCCAGTTACACATTGAGGTGTTCAGCCCCAGACTGTCCAGTTTATGGATGAGCTGTTGGGGGATGATGGTGTTGAATGCCGAGCTGAAGTCGATGAACAGCATTCTAACATAAGAGTCCTTCGTGTCCAGATGTGTGAGAGCTGTGTGGAGGGCAGAGGAGATGGCATCGTCGGTTGAGCGATTAGGTCGGTATGCAAATTGGAAGGGATCCAGGGAGGCAGGGAGGACAGATGTGATGCTTTTCATGACTAGCCGTTCAAAGCACTTCATCAGGATGGGGGTGAGTGCTACTGGGCGATAGTCATTGAGGCATGCGGGCGTTGCCTTCTTTGGGACCAGGTCCAGATTAGCTGCAGACAACTTCCTTGTGTGTTGATAGACCAGGAACCAGCCAAATCCAAAAAGCAGGAACCAGTTATCATAAATCCATTTAAATATGCGTCCTTAAGATCCACAGATGACAGCAGAGATAGACACGTCATCAAGTCTTCCAAGTCGATGAGATATCCAGCTGTGTGCATGCCAACAGGGCAAATTGGCTCGCCTACAGCCTGTCTTCTCTTTAAAGAAATGTTATCAGTTGTGTTGAGGGACCAACTGACCAAATTCAAGTCCATAGTTATGATTCTGACTATTTGTAGAAGAGAGGCAAATCAGTTTCACAGACAGAGCAAAAGCAAAGCGGAGAGGAAGAGGAGGAGACATCCACCCTTGAGAAGAGCAAGTGTTGTGAATCTTAGCATACCATGATAGACGGCATCCAACATCTGCAAGGAGCGGGCAGGGGCATTCATGTAAATAATGTCACTGTAATTGATAGTTGTTGTTTTAAAAAAAAAAAAAAAGCTGTTTCCTGGTGTTCAGAGTTAAAACAAGACAAGATCTGATTCTGAAAAAGAAACCCAGTTTCAATTTCAGGTTTTTTTTTAAACAAGGTTTTAATATGGGGCTTGAAAGAGAGATGTGCATAAATTAAAATTCCCAAGTACAGTATTTGTAAGATTCCACAAACTTAATAGGAACCTCATGCATGGATGAAATAGGAGGAAGAACTGCTGGTGCCAACTTTCTGTTTGAAAACAACTCCTTGGTTTTATTAGCATTTAGCACCAGTTTGAGATGGAACAAGTCTTACTGAATGCGGACAGAATCAAATGCAGACAAAATGTTTTCTGCTCTAATCACTTTCCCCACAGCTTGCAAACTATTTAGACAGATCCACCCTTCTACACCTGCACCCGAATCAGCTGTAGTATTTAAGGACTTGGTAGTAGTTTTCTGATGCTGGAACATTAAGCTTCCTTATTGTAACTGTTAGGGCTGGTAAACTTATCTCTGTATGAGAAATTACTAACCTTTGAATTTTTCCTTGTGCTTTCAAGCTATGCTCCTCCATGTCCTCTAAGGCCTCTCCGCTTCTTGTGACAACACCAGTTACCATCTCTGGTCCTGTCAACCAAATATCAGCCTGGATCAAATTGTATAGTGCCGTCACCCTGTCACTCTCCAATGCTACTCACCTTCTGGATTAAACCACCACCCTGCTTAGGAACTAGCAGATCCCCCCTCTCCAGCTCTGAAAACAACCATGTTAAGACTTCACCTACAAAGATTCCTAGCTAATCATAATTTTTCAATTCTGCCCATACTCACCATTTCCCTTTTACGCAAAGAAACGTCATGATCACTTGAAAATAAAGACACCTTTTGTATATACCTCTGGATCCTCGTCATCAGTCTGCAATCTCTGGGTCTCAAAACTATTCATCATGGTAATTGTATTGTAGCGTAGAGATACAAAGTGACGTCAGGAATGTTTTGATCTACATTACTTAAAGGTGGAGTCTGCAGTTTCTGTAGAACATCAGCACTTAGAAAAAATTTCAACAAGCAAAGCATTCTGATCCCTCCCCCTCAGAGCCATATATGGCACTGCCCCCTTGTGGTCTGTTAAAATTCAAATTCAAGCTCTGTTTTTATTGGCTGATTCGAATTCAAGCTCGGTTTTTATTGGCTGGTTACAAACTTTGTTTTTATTGGCTGGAAAATGGCGGGTCACTTTTTCTTTTTAGAAATGCTTATTTACCACCTGGAGAAGCAAGGGGACAATATTTTTTTTTAGTTTTTTTCAGAGATTACCTCTCTAACATCAATCTAGTGACAGAGTGAAGAAATATGTTAAAAATATATTGTTAGAAAAGTTACATATAGCAGCTTTAAATCTGATGTATGTAACTTATTTTTTAAACATAGTTCTTCACTCTGCCACTATGTAATGAAAGATAGATGTTTGACAGGTAATCTCTGAAAAAAACTATAGTCCTCTGGCGTCTCCCGGTGCTAATAAAAGCATTTATAAAAACCAGAGCGCCCCTCGGTTAACCAGCCAATAAAAAAACAAGAGTTTTTAATCAGCCAATAAAGCTGCGTTCCAGTTGTCCTCAACAGAGCTTCTCACGCCCCAACCCACGCCCCCACCTGTCCCAGTGCGCAGACAGCGAGCATCTGCGCATGTTCTCATTCAAAGCGATGCAGGACTGTTTTATATGTGACACAAATGTATTAAATTCCCCTTCTTAATCCCTTATCTGGAGTTTTCTTTTGTTTTTTTGCCAAAAGTCAAGTGATCGCTCCCTCCTCCTCCTCCCTCCGCTGAGTGCAAATGAATGAGGAAACGGCAGGTTGTCACGAGAGAATTAAACTCGGGTTTTACGTTGCTGCCCGAGTCCCTGCAGATTTTCTGGTCTTCTGGTGTGCTGGACCAGCTCTCCATGGCTTTATTGTATTTTTTTTAGAACGTTTTATTAACATATAAACACAGAATATGCAGCGTCAGCGAGAGAAAATGCAGCAGGAGGCGGAGCACATGTCAAGTTCAACAGACCACGGAGGAGCAGCCATATATGGCTCTGAGGGGGAGGGAGCAGAATGCTTTCCCTGTTCAACATTTTTCTAACTTCAAAATTACACTACATGCGGTCCGCTCCGCTCCGCAGGTCGCAGCTGAGCGTCTCCAACTCCAATTTCCACTACCTCCGCTCAGCTCAGGTCCGCCTGCATGCGCCGCTCCTAGACGCATGCGCGGGATTTGCGGGATCGCGCGATAAATCAAGTGATAAATAAGTAAGTCAGAACAAAACAATTCATTCGGTGGAAGAAGGAGAACAACAGTAGAGACTGCTGCCTTGATCTTCTCTCGTAAATGAGCGACAGGACATGGTTTGAGCAACAGGAAGTGATGTATTACATTTCAGAATAAAATACTTTATTTATTTATTTATTTCTTGTATTGCGTTTGTAGGCGTAGTCATAAATGATAGTTTGAAAGCATTTTTGTACAAATAAATCCGTATAGAGCTAGGATTAAGTCCGCCCGTGGTGATTTTATTTTGTAAATACGGAAGTTGTGCTCGTTCCTTTTCCTGTTGGTGCGACGTAATCTTCAAAAGTTGACTCCGGCACAGCTCCGGCGTCCGGCAGAAATAGAAAAATTTCTAATTTTGACGGACTGCCGTCCGCTCTCCGCAGCTCGCCGCCGCCGTGCGGAGCCAGTGTAAATTCTGTCATTGATTATAATGGGTGCGTATTTGCTGCGGAGGTCGGACCGGAGCGGGGCGGAGCCGGAACGCGTGTGGTGTAATTTTGGCGTAAGTGTTGCTTAAACGACTAGAAATAAAAGCGTACATCAAAGTCTCAGTATTGGTGAGAGAAAGAAGAGGGCGGACTCTGGCTATATTTTTTAGATGATACAATCCTGTTTTGACTACTATGAGGAATAAAAGTAAGCTCAGATTCAAAAAGAACCCCCAGGCTTCTTACTTTTTTAGAAGGTTGGAAAGACAGAGATTGACATTTCGGAATTGTATTTTCTTTTTGAACCTCAGGTCCAATGATTAAAACTTCTGTTTTGTCCTGGTTTAGCTGGAGAAAGTTCTGTGCCATTATTTACCATTGAATATAGGATGTACCATTGTGTTGAACACATTGCCTGATAGATGGTTAGAAAACCAGCCAACAGTGTGATCTGAGAAACTGATATCTGAGAGCTTATGGCAGATGTCATGATCTGGTATCAAAAGCTTTGGACAGGTCTAAATAACATGCAACACATAATCCTTAGCATCCAATGCTTCAAAAACATAATTAAAAACTTTTGGCAAAGCAGTCATTGTGGTGTTGTTTCCTGAAGCCAGATTGGTGGGAAGATATGTATAAAATAAAAATAAAAAATCCAAATACTTCCTGACTTGAATGTTTACCAGTTTTTCTAAAATCTTAGCTAAAATATAGAGTTTGGTAATTGGTCAATAATTGTTCAGAATAGTGGGGTCTCCTCCCATCAATAATGGTATAACAAAAACTGTTCCCTTTCAGCCATGGTCTCTCGGTGCAACATATGCTATGGGAATTGCGCCCCCGCGCGATTACCTGAAGGAATACATTCACGCCTTTACGGCAGGGGTGTCAGCGTTGCGCCAGAGGCCCCGCCCTCTGGGCATTTAAGCGACCGACGCCCGTCCATCTTTCGCTTTTTGCCCTTCACCTCGCTTAAACACCTGAACATCGCGGGACTTCTCTGTTGTCGCGTTGCTTGATTGAGGTGAGCTTGCTCCCTACACTGAGCGTACAGAGAACATTTTCCTGCGTACTGCTGGACTGACGAAAGCTAGTCCAGCATTTTTCTACTTACCAGAAGTTTTTCTTCTCTTCCGCAGCTTCGCTCGACGGCGCTAACTGCGTCACAACCTTCTGCTAATCTCTAGCAGTCTACCAGCGAAAGCAAGACCACGGAGAAGACGGCTTCGAACAAAAGGAAACTAGGACCAACTTCTACTCTTCTCGTCTCTGGACATGGCTCCTGAGAAGGGAAAGCGGAGGACAAAGTAGAAGAAAACCAGGTCGACGAGTCCTCGCTCGCGCCCATGCCCCAGCGGACGCGGCTACTCCCTCTCCGCTACGGACACCCACGAGGCCTGTCCTGTCTGCCTAGGGATTCTGCACGCGAGGAAAGCGCTGGAATTCCCACACTCCTGCCCCCACTGTTGTCGAATGATGGCCACAGTGAAAAAATGCCGCGCGGACACGTTGGCCAAATCTATGGCGAGGACCGCGGCGATGAATGTCGCACGTCACACTAGCCTGCTCGCTCTCGAACTGGAGCTCGAAAACGTGGACTTGGAATGCAGTGGCCGAGTTGGAGAGGACAATGCGTCGGACTCCTCACTTGCCGTCAAGGACTTAACGCCAGAAGTGTCCGACATAGACGTCGAATACGGTGACAAGGGAGAAACTGTTGATTCCTCCCAGAACCTGGCGCAGAACCTTCCGGAACCGGACTTGTCGGTACCTGCTCTGTTCGACCTGTGCCATAGGGCCGCTGATGCCCTGCAGGTCACGTGGCCAGACCCCACGCCTCGCCAACAGGCTACGAGGCTGGCGGGAAGCTACCTCTACGCGAAGCAACCGACAACGTCGCAAAAAATGCCAATTTTTCCGGACTTTCTCATGGAACTCAAACGCTCCTGGGCGGAACCCAGAGCTCCCATCATGCTGCCATTGTCCCGACTCTTGGATGTCGCGGGAATGGAGGCTCTGGGCCTTGCCAGCGCACCCCCGATAGAGGAGTCTCTGGTGGCTCACCTGGCCTCCACAGCCACGGGAATGAAACCAGCGCTACCCAGCAGGGCCTGCCACGCTTCGGAAAAACAACTTGAGAAGTGCTGCAAGGCCCAAGGCCTCGCGGCTCGCGCAATGAATGCATTGAGAATGGTGCAGGCGTACCTGGCAGAAAAGCTGTAGGAAATAGTTGTCGTCCAACGCCATCTTTGGCTAACACTGTCGGACCTCCCGGAGAACCAGAGGTCCCCCTTCCTCCAGCACCCGATTGAGCCAACGGGACTCTTCGGGGGAGCCCTGGAACGTATCCAGGCTAGGCTGTAACAAAGACGCAAACAGGCGGAAGCCCTCTGCGAGAGGCTGCCGAGGAAAAGCTTTGCACCCCCCAAGGGAGACATGCGTCGCTCTCCACAGAAGAGACCTGCTGGCGACAGTGAACCTTCCCAGTATCGGCCGAGGGCCTCTTCAATGACCCCATGTGGAAAGCAGATTCGGGCCTGATGAAACAGGACGAATTCATGATTTTACAGGTCTGCCCGTCCACGCTGTACTGGAACCTAGCCTTTTGAGCCCAGTCTCCACTTGTAAAACACTACAAGGAGCTGGTGACATGTGTGTGCGCACTAAGCATGACTCGCCCACTGTATGTGTAATCAAAACAAACACTGTTTCATGCATATACGAAAATAAAAGTACCAAAGCACAGACTGCCCTGGTTCTTGACTCGAGTCCCACTTTTATAAAACACAAACCACGTGGTCAAACTATGAACCGCAGCAAGATGCACAAGCTCTGCCTGAGACAGTCAGATCTCGTAATATCTTCTGTTGGACTGACCAACCTGCTCGAGAGCTCACGAGAGGGGTCAAAGGCCACCCCTCCCGCACTCAAACATGACGGGCAGCAATTAGACATGCCTTCCAGGCTCATGGCGCACGCACAGGCCTGTAGGGCATGTCTACCAAATGAATGGGTCATGACGACGATATGTCATGGGCTCAAGTTGCAGTTCAACAGGAGACCGCCCCCCTTCACAGGGGTACTGCAATCAAATATTAACCCTGCACGCGCACACGTGCTAAGGGAGGAAGTATTGACGATATTACAGAAAGGAGTGATAAGTTTAGTCCCGAAACGCAAACTACGCTCCGGACATTACAGCAAGTACTTCCTGGTGCCCAAAAAGGATCATTCCCTGAGGCCGATCCTGGATCTCAGGACTCTGAACAAAAGAATAAAAAATGTCAAGTTCAAGATGTTTACACTGTGGCAGGTTCTCCAGTCTGTGAGACCAGGAGACTTCGCTTGTACAGTGGATTTGAAAGATGCCTATTTTCATGTAGGCGTGTGGAGGAAACACAGAAAATTCCTCAGTTTTGCTTTTGAGGGAAAGGCTTATGAATTCAAAGCCTTACCCTTTGGTTTGAAGACGGCTCCTCGTACATTTACTAAATGTCTGGACGCAACCCTGACCCTCCCTTAGGAATCAAGGACTCAGGGTTATGAACTACTTGGATGATCTCCTGATTCTGGCTGGAAACAGAATACAAGCCCAGTCACACTCCTGCAAGGTGATCTCTCACCTGGAGTCTCCCGGTTTTGTCATAAACCTACAAAAGAGTGACCTAACTCCATCATGGGTTACCGTATTTCTGGGAGTACAGGTCGACACCATCTGGTACAGAGCATGGCTCTCAAAGGAATGAGTTTCCTCGATTCGCCATTGCCTGACAAAGTTTAAACTGGATCAGCGGGTCCCTGTGAAAATGTGCCAACGCCTTTTAGGCCTCTTGGCGGAAGCCATACCCTGTGTGCCATATGCATTGCTGAAAATGCGGGCCCTGCATGTATGGTTAAACCAACAGACACAACCCGCCCTACCTGGTAGAGCAGGAAAGGTTAGGATAGATTCAGAGTGCCTGAGGGCCCTGGAACCTTGGAGAGACTTGTCTGTTTTCACGGAAGGGGTTCCGCTGGGTAGGGTGTCTTCTCGTGTGGTCATCACAACGGATGCCTCAAAAACAGGATGGGAAGCGATCTGCAGAAATCAGAATGCCCATGGCCTTTGGAATAAACAAGAAGCGAGATTACATATCAACTTCCTGGAATTATTGGTCGGATTCTTGTCACCAGTCTGATTGCAGGGCATCACGTCCTGGTGAAATCAGACAACAGGACCGCAGTGTCCTTCATCAACAGGGAGGGGGGGGGACAAGGTCCCGAGCCCTCCTCGAACTGACCCAGAAGATGCTCACGTCGTGTGCTCTGAGAATCTTGTCACTCAGGGCGACATGTTCCCGGTGAACTAAGTTATGGAGCGGATGCCCTCTCGAGAGGGCCTCTCTTGGCATCAGAATGGAGACTGAACCCACGAGTCGTGGAACAAGTCTGGTCACGATTTGGGAGAGCTTCAGTGGACTTGTTCGCTTGCAGAGCTAGCTCACAGTGTGACCTTTACTTCTCTTTGAGGAAACAGATGCACCGTTGGGAACGGATGCTCTGGCTCATGATTGGCCAGCAGGTGCTATACTATGCTTTTCCACCTGTCTCTCTGATCCAGGTGACACTGGAACGTGTACGTCAGGGAGCCCTCTCCCTGATTCTGATAGCCCCCAGGTGGCCGCAGAAACCGTGGTTCCCAGAACTGATCTCAATGTTATCAGGAACACCATGGCAGTTGCCTTCTCACAGGGACCCGCTGACTCAGGCATGTGGGCAGCTTTTACACCCATGTCTGGAGTTGTGGCAGCTTTCAGCCTGGCCTTTGAAGGGAACTGGCTGAGGGCCTAAGGCTTTGATTGCTTTTCTCCAAGTCAGTCAGCAACAACATCCACAAGGGAGTCCCTTGGTGCTTATGTTTGCTTGGGAGATGTTCAATGGAGGGGTTCCCCTCTCCTTTAACAGGTCTCCGACATCAGGATGGGTCCCACTTTGACAGTCCTAGTGAGTTGTCTGTTCAAGAAGCAGATGAGGGACTCGTGCGTGCCCCCTGTATATATGAAATTTTTCCCTGGGGACCTGGAAGGTTACTTTGTGCTCGAACTGGGGTTTCTACCTCCACTTTGCCATCTGATTGCCAGTGGTGTAATGGGTCCCCAGTGGTGGGCACAGACCGCTAGGGTGCGCTAAAGCGCTAATCCGCTTACAGTGGACCTAAACTTTTTGTCAGCGTTTTTGTGGTTTGACTAACTTTTATAATTCATAAGCGGATTTGTGCTATTTTTATTTAAAATGCAGTACCGCTAATAACTAATTATCTATCAGTAAAAACCAATAAACTTATTTACAAGCTCTTATGCTGGCTCCGTAGCTGCTTGTTTTACCTTTTTCCCCACCGTAAAGAGCAGAGAGGAGGGAGGGTTGGAGGGGGAGGGAGCAGAGCGGAGAACAGACTCGGATCTACCATGTAAGCAAATGATGCCGTTGCCTGGGGATCCCAATCAGCAGCGCCGCGCCCCGGCCAGTCACCTACATCCCTAACATTGATCCTGCTTGTTAATGTACATTTAACATAAAAATAATTATAGTTACGATGAAAACGATCATTAAAGACCATAACCTCTGTCTTTTTATCATTAAAATGGAGGAAATTAAGTGCCATCCACCCTCTGATGTCACCAAGACAGTCCAGAGGAGACTGCGTGGAGCCATTTTGTTTTACAGGAAAATAGACTTGACAGTCATCCGCATATAAATGAAACTGCACACCATGCTTTCTGAAAATAGAACCGAGTGGCAGAAGGTAAAGTGAGAAGAGAAGAGGACCAAGGATAGATCCCTGGGGTACACCCCAGGGGAGGGCAGCAGAAGCAGAGGTAAAATTATCAATCTTCACACTGAAACTTCGATTTGAAAGGTAGGACCTAAACCACTGCAGAGCTGAGCCAGTGATGCCCACCCATTGCTCCAATCTGGCGATAAGAATTTCATGGTCGACTGTGTCAAAAGCAGCTGTTAAATCTAAAAGCACAAGTAAAACACAGTTTCCAGAATCCAGCGATAAAAATATGTCATTAAAAACCCTTAGNCCTCCCCTGACACGCCTTCATTTACATATGTTAAACAGATGCAAATTACTTCCTGCATGTGTGAAGGACATGTTTGTTTGATCCCTGCGCGATCAGAAATCATTTCTAGATTCAGGAAAATAATGAATTTAATATAATATGAGTGAGGAAAATAATCCTAACTAAGAATAGTAATAAAATGTGTTCATCACGCAAAGAACGAGTGATTGTGTGTCGGTTAGTGTGTGCGCCCACCCTGCTTTATTGGTGCGCAACGGCTCATCCATTCATTCTGAGTGAAAATATTAACTTTGCGCACGAGTTTATTACCATAATTACTGTAAACACAGAGGAACTTAGATGTTTGGTAGAACATAGATCTTTGTTTATTTAATAGATGACATGAAGAAACGGGTCTGTGCGTCTCAGTGGAGAGTTTTCATGACATGACGTGATGTTGGAGTCTCCAAACGCTGCGCGCGCTACAGCCTTGTGCGCAATCTGTTTGTCTGTGAAGCCTTTACTCTCCAACAAGTTATATATGGTGTACTTTCACGTGTCATTTTGGAGAAATCTACAATAAACGCAGATCATGAATCACCTCCAGCTGCCGTGTAACCGGTGAGGGTGCGCGCGCGCTCCAAAGCGCGACCACTCAGCCTTTGGAATCATATAGATGAGACATTCCATTGATCAGGCTTTGTGTGGACTGGACAGCCCTGATCGGCCTGCAGCTCCCTCATAGCTCGGGAACAGTTTGATCGCTGCTTATGTGCACGCGTGTCCAGAGCGCAGCAGTGCCAAACTGAAAAATGATTATTTCTGAAAACGGCTGATAAGCCATATCCTAGATCAGAAAATTATATCTGTTTATAAATAAATGCTCTGCGTGTTACACTATTATATCCTCCAGTAAGGCTGAATGAATCCGTTCCTGTTGAATTTATTTTTGGCACAACTTTGCGCGTGCTTTATTTAACTGCGTCATGTGGATATACTTGTTAATCGTGTGTTTGGTGGGAATATTAATCATTTTCACATCATGAACAGTTAATAATAATAATAATAATAATAATAATAATAATAATAATAATAATAATAATGAATTCAATTTATAACGCACTTTTCATTAATGAAAATCTCAAAGTGCTACAAGGTGCAACAGAATTAAATGTCAATAAAACATTTAATAAACAATTAAAATCAACAACAGTATCAGCTAAGATCAAAAGTAGAATCATGAGGAGTAGAGTATGCTCGGTTGAAAAGAAAGGTCTTCAAGCTGCTCAGTCAACCACAGACTGTGGGGCTTCAGTTTCTCTGAATCACCTGTAAGTGTCGCCAAAGGAACAAGAACCACAGAAACGTGCGTACGCGTGCTCGGGAGCTGGCGTGGAAATGTACCTGGATGCGCACATATTCACGTTCAGTTCAGTTTTGATACATACGGGGTTTTGCGTGGATAGTGACGCACGCAAGGTTTTTGTGCGCACGCACGGTTGATACATGAGGCCCCTGGTTCAGCAATCGTTCTCTCAAAAACAAGAACTGTCTGAACTAAAAAGTGAAGTGGTCCATTAAGTTGACAGGAGAAATGCAACTAAATCCAGAATCCCTGTAGTCCAGGCAGGTACAGAGGATCTGGATCCATTTTAAGACGGGGCTCATCCTCGACACCGCCGGTTCAGGCTCCTCCGTCAGGACGCAGATACTCTGTGCCAAAATGTAAAAGCAAGTGTTTTAAACCAGCTCTGTTCCCGCTGTGATCATTTCCTTCCATTCAATTGACCACAGTTTTAACATTATTATTATTATTTTATCATTTTATCTTGTCTCATCTCATTTTTGATTCTGTCTGGTCTCTTTTTAATCTTGATATGATGTTGGGCAGCACGGTGGTGCAACTTTGCAAGCAGGTCACCCTGGTTCAAATCCCAGCTCGGGGCCATGTTCTCTCCATGCATGCGTGGGTTTTCTCCAGATACTCCAGTTTCCTCCCACAGACGAAAAACATGCATGTTAGACTGATTGGTAACTCTAAATTGTCTCTGGGTGTGAGTGAGAGAGTGAATGTATGTTTGTCTCGTTTGTCTCTATGTGTCCCTGTGATGGACTGGAAACCTGTCCAGGGTGTCCCCACCTCTCACACAGTGATGGCTGGACATGGGCACCAGTGACCCCCGTGACACGAAAAGGAAGAAGCGCGTAAAGATGATGGATGAGTGGATGATGATGTTGTTCTTAAGTTGGGGAAGGTTTTGTTTATCCTAAAATATTGAGCACCTGGTCACTTTTAATCATTTTTGTGTTTACTGTACGTATGTCATAGGTCTTGGTTATGGAAAGAAAGCTGACTCACTTCTGAAGATCAATGTTTATATTATTGTATTCAATCCCCGATCACAATTCAGGATGGCATCTTCCAACATCTTTCAAAACATGCTCACCAATTCTCAATACGTGGTTCACGCCAAGCTACCACAAATGGCCAAACCAGGGGCGTACGGCCAAGGCTCCAACACCTCAGAGGCTGACATGCTTTCTCATCAAGAGTGCAAAAAACAACAGCTATTGGGCTGACGTAATCGTCCTCTTAAATGCCATTGTGATTTCGGAGATCCGCGGGTACACAGCTGCAGGATTCCTTCTCTCCTTCCTGGTTGCAGGCGAGAACGATCCTGTTGCTACTCTAAAGAAGATGGCAAAAATCAGCAACTTCTCCATTGAGATCATCACTTTCAAGATCAACAATGACATCATCATCCTCGACAGCGCCGACAATGAGGCCAGGCTCATCTACGATGAATACATGGCCAATGTTGGCCATCTCAACCAAAATTCCGGGTTCACCGCCATTATTTCGATGCACTCGCTCTGTCCGAGAATGCATGCACCGTCAGCTCCTATGCGGGGGCAATCCACCATATTCTCTTCATTGCTGCCAAATCTGTGACAAATCCCAATGGGGCGGCTGCCTATGGGAACAGGAAGATCTCCATTCTAGTCGAGAGCGGATCCATCAACAGTTGAGGGATTATGGCACCAAACCTTGCTATCTTGCTGATGAATCAAGTAATTGGCTCTTCCTACAACCTAAAATCTGGAATGGTCCACATTTTCATGGACGCTGAGTGGGCTGACGTCAGCAGTGGAGAGATTGCATCTGTAATTAACCAAGCCACTCAGTTCATCTGCAACACGTGGATGACCGGAATTGACCTTGTGAATCATCATTTTGTCCTCACCAGCTCTCCTGTCCTTGGACTGAATGGCCTCTCTGATGAGATCTTGACTGTGCTTCGCCAACTGGAGCTGTACCGGGCAAAGGGTCCTGAGGCGCCTTTCTGACACTTTATTAATACTCCTGATGCCTTTGGCTACAGTCCAGGTACGTACCCTCACATGTACGCCATTGCTCTTGCGATAGCGAGCATCGTCAAGACCAACATCGCCCAATATGGTGCCATTGCCAGCATTTCCACCGCTCTGTTCTTTAGACTGGGTATACAACTCAGTGGACAGCGGGCTGGAACAGTGGCCAAGGGAGCAGTCAAGGAGCTCAACATAACTGAACAGGAAGTTAGCAACATGGTGACAATTCTCAGAGAGGACACAGCTAATGAAGACTAACTAGCCCACAAAGGACCCCCCCCCCCACCTCTGGAAGGCACCCCAAACCGAAAAGCCCTGCGCCAAAATTGACAGCCGCAGGAGGCCCCAGCGCGTTTGCGCTCCCCGACCCCCGTAGTGTAGTAGATTACACAAAACAAACAAACAACAACAAAAAAAAAAAGCTGACTCACTTCCCCATAAACAAAATCTACCCTTTGGTACTGTATAAATAAAGTTGACTGATTGAATAATACTGAATGTATCATGAAGCTAATCAATAAATATTATATTCCCTTCACACACCTTCAGCTCAGTTGTACTGAAGCACATTTGTGGCTGACATTTCCTGGTTTTTTTTACATTTCATTTTGGCATAAAGTCTTTGCCAGAAAACCTCTTTCCTTCCAGTTTTGCTGAACAAAAATGGAGTTCACCTGAGCCTTCAAAGTACAACATCTTGTGTGAAGACCCTCGTGGAGGTTTTAAACTTCTGTTCGGTCACAGCAGAGTGCAGCCACAGCAGCGCTTCAGGTGCGCCTCCTGAGGTGGAGGGTCTTCATGAGCTGAACGGTCGTCCTTCCACTCTGACAGAGAGCTGCTGGAGGTGGACAGCAGCCTCCCACACACCAGATCAGCTGCTCTTCCTTCCAGAACAGATAGATCTGTCACCGTTTTCTCTCTCAGTGACATGTCCCCATTTTCATCGTCATCTATCAGCACAATCTCTTTGGGGTAAGTCCCGTGGAGACTGTGGTTCTCCACAGACTCTTCTGTAGTGTAGGCATCTACAAAGGTTATAGTGGAAGACTCTGTCAGGGACTCGTGTGGGTCTGCGGAGTTGTCCTCTGGCCCTGAGCACACTTGGCTGCTTGAATCCATCATCAGAGCGGTGTTCCTGTGAAACGGCTCATCTCTTATGTTGAACTTTTGTTGCTGGTGTTGCGGGTCAATGTCAGGAACACCGTCTGGTGTTGTGAGGTGGTCACCATTCCCAGGATGCATCTTAAAGCCACCTTCTGACAGGCATGGTAGACCTGCACACTGCTGCTCCCTGTTGGAGAAGAGAGGGAGAGGCTGGTGTTGTCTCTTCCTCGCCTCTTCATGTAGTTCTAAAAGAAAAATAAGAAGGTAGACATTTATCTTCAGGTGTTTTTTACTCCTAAATAAAGATGATATTATCACATGATAAATAAAAAAAAACGTTTACAGTAATAAAACGTTTCTGGCACAGTTGTAATAATATAAGTGTTTAAGTTTGATTTTTAGTTATTTGCACAAATGTCAGATTGAAAACAACGAGGGTTAACCTCAGAGGAGAAATGAGTGCTGAATATTTGGCTGTAAACCTCAAACTCGTCAAAAACTACTGAATATTGTTCATTAAAAAAAACTGTGCCTCGTGTAACTTTCACTCTTGTGTCATCCTTTAACTTTATGACCAATCATGTTTCTCAGGGGGAAAATCAACCGACTTATTTAACTGCTTAAAAATACTTTTTATTTATTTTTCCACAATAAACTAGTCAAACGCAGCACGGTGGTGCAGCTGGTAGAGTCGCGGCCTCTCAGAGAGCAGGTTGCCCTAATTCGAATCCCGGCCAGGGGTCTTTCTGGGTGGAGTTTACATGTTCTCTCCGTGCATGTGTGGGTTTTCCCCTGGTTCTCCAGTTTCCTCCCACAGACCAAAAACATGCATGTTAGACTGATTGTTAACTAAATTGTCTCTAGGTGTGAGTGAGAGAGTGAATGGTTGTTTGTCTCGTTTGTCTCCATGTGGCCCTGTGATGGACTGGAGACCTGTCCAGGATGTCCCCCACGTCTCTTAAAGTGACTGGTGGATATGGGCACCAGTGACCCCATGACTCAAAAAAGGAATCAGCGGGTAAAGATGATGGATGAATGGATAAACTAGTCAGTCTTTTAGAGCTGTCTCAAACTGAAATAAAAACACCTAATTAAAATTATATTTAAAAAAAAAACTTATTTAGGGCCTCTAGTTTTAGAAAACTCCACATTTAAATTTCTTTTATTGACTAAATATTTAATTTATGGTGATTTAAAAAAACAAACAAAAAAGAAAAAATATTCCCTCATTAGTACATCCTAAATGATTGACTTTTTAAAATCGAGTCCTAAATTTAAGTTTTATTTAATCTTTTAAAAAATATTTTTATTATTTAAGTTGTGAACAACACTAGATCCTGTTTTGTATTTTTCTAACTGGGACAGTAGAAAGTAATTACAGAGCAGCTGTTAAGTGGACCATCAGTCATTTAGTACCAGACTCTGACTGAAGCTGGTGCCTTCAAAAGAAGCTGAAAATAACTTGCATTCCCTGAGGATGAGCTCTTTGACAATGAAGAATGAATTCCTCCAAAGTGCTCCAACTAAACCAGGAGATGTTATTTCAGAGGGTTTCCTGCTGTCTCCATGAGCTGCATGTGCTGCACTCTGCACCGAAGCTCGCCAAACTGACCCTGTTACACTTGAACAGTTCGTACGCGTGACAGAATCAGGACTCTATAAATTAATAACATCATGTAAACATGCTCCAGTTCAGCTTGGACTGCTTCCTGAGCAAGAGCGGATGAAACACACATGAACGGTATCATGGCTTCACTGTGAACCAGCTGTGAGTCCGACAGCAGCTTTCACTGGAGGAAATCAGGAAAAACTCTGCTCAACTTTAAAAACATTTAGGATGTGTCATTGCAATGCCCATGCATTGTAATTAAAAAATCTCATATCTACACTGTCATGTTTTAAATAAAAACACAGAAATCCTCTTTATACGAAACATCTCTTTTACCTGGAGCTTTCAGAGTTCACCTCTTCATAGGCTGCTGTAGTAAAAATCACATGGCAGCGACGAGATGGTCCATGAAGTGTGCTTCCTGTCGGATCTGCTTCTCTGAGCAGACCTCGTTAAACACAGACTCTCTACACGCTCCCACCCCTCATCTCAGAAACCACGACTGCTCAGGGGGGGCCCAGAGTAAACCACTGCCTGCAGTCACGCTGGAAATAAAACATGCTCCTGTTATGTAAAGATATTTCTTTATCCAAAAATAAAAAGTCTCAATGTGAACATCTTAAAAATGTACAATAGGTTTGACACACCACAAATTAAACTTAAACCTATTACTATTCAATATAAGCTAGTTAATTAACATTTATAAGATATTTTAGGGCAATAAAACATTTAGTTTACTATTTGCCCTAAATGTTCACCTTCAGTGCTCAGTCAAGAGGAAATTGGGGCCATTACAGTTTAAACACGAGAAATTCCCTTTCCTGTGAAAATGCAATGTGAATGCTTATTGCACTGAATATTAGCTGAAAGACGCTGAAGATCGTTAAACAGTTAGTGCGAGTTGAATTTGAACAGCTGATATTTGCTGAAAGCAGGAAACAAAGTGAAAAACAGCAGAAATATGTAGAAAAGGCTGAATAGAGCAGAAATGTAGTAGACTAAGCTGAAAGAGAGGCGGAACAGGTTGCAAGAAGTCTGAAATTAGACAAAACAAAACTGGAAATGAGCAGAAAATGGCTTAAATTTGCACAAAAAAGTGCCTGAAAATAGAGAAAAACGATTAAATTAGAATAAAGCTGAAAAAAAGCTGCATTGAGCAGTAAAAGGTTGTAAACAGCACAAAGAGTTTAAAGAATGTGAAGAGAACTCCATTATTTTTTTAATGAGAAAAACATTTTGAATATTGAAAAAAAAAAAGTTAAAATTTCACAAATGCCAAAGTCAGAGCAGGAATGTCCTTAAAGTGAAACTAAACACAAAAATAACTTTTTTTTAGCTGATAAACCCCCTACAATGTGTTTAAAATGTTTCAGAGCAGTACTTCTGTGTAAATTTTCACGTATTTGTGCGTATTTGTTTAAATCGGCAATATTTGGTCTAAAAACATGTTTGCGGTACTCCTATGGATTGAACAGAGGTTATTGCACCTTAATTTTCTTACTTGTTCTAACTCTCAGTTGTGACGTGTCTGCTCAGTTGTGACGTCACATCATCTCCTCCATGAATATAAAAGTGGA
>JBBPBX010055351.1:0-23132 GCA_038048925.1 Garcialebias charrua | reverse complement strand
GCAGTGGTCCCCAAAGTACGGCCCGCAGGCCGGATTCGGCCCGCCTCCACATTTGGTCCGGCCCCCAGAACAATACCAGAGAGCATTTAGATTTTTTTTCATATGTGTATTTGTATTTGATAATAAAGTTGGACTTTTGCAATAAAATAATCCTTAGTTATGAACTATTTTGAACTATTGTTCCACATTTAATTTATTGTGTCAGCGTTTGGGGAAAAACGCTGACACATCCAAAACGTGACATTCTGTTCCACCCTTCTGCGGTCTGTGCCCCTATCTGGCAACCCCCAGAAAAAAATCCTAAACCATAGAACAGAATAATGGTGAAAAGATTAGGTAAGAGAAAAACTGATTCAGAATGCAGGGCATTTAAGCTGCAGTGGACAAACGATTATTTTTTTGTTCAATGCAAAGAAATATCTCCTGACTTATGTTCTGTGAAGAACCCAGAGAGGGTTATTTGATTGTGCTTTCCGGAAAAAAATACATTATTACATTTAGGCACTCCTGCAATCGTCACACTTTTTCCTGTTACAAACTGACTCCGGCCCCCCACCAGAGAAGGGAAAAGTTATGTGGCCCTCACAGGAAAAAGTTTGGGGACCCCTGCTCTAGAGCCTGTTTTGTGTGTGATTTCTCCTTCTGTCTGGCTGCTGAGTTAGTGGGGACGCTGTCTGCTCTGTGGTACAGAGTCCTGATGACTCCTAACTTGTGCTCCAGAGGGTGATGGGAGTCAAACTGTAAATACTGGTCTGTGTGGGTGGGTTTGCGGTACACCTCAGTTTGCAAATTTCCTCTATCAGAAACTGAGACCTCACAGTCCAAGAAAGCCAACCTGCCATTTTTTATATCTTCTCGTGTGAACTTGATATATTTATCCACAGAGTTGAGGTGATCTGTAAAATGTTGGACTTCCTGAGATTTAATTTTAATTTAATTTAATTAAAAAATTTTTTTTAATTGTCTCCCTGGCATGTAGCTGTGTAGTGGAGTGTTGTCTTACACTGAATGTTCATCATGGAGACTGATGAAACAATGGTCTCTTTTGATGTTACATCACTCTTTACGTGCATTCCTGTTGATGAGGCAGTAGAGGTGGTCTGTTTAAGGTTAAAATCAGACACCACTCTGAGCAACAGGACCACACTTTCCACAGAACAACTGTGTCAACTCTTGAAACTGTGCCTGCAGTCAACCTACTTCACATATGGGGAGCAATATTATAGTCAGAAACATGGGTGTGCTATGGGGTCTCCAGTTTCTCCTATTGTTGCCAACCTGTACATGGAGGAGGTAGAAAAGAGAGCTTTGACGTCCTTTTCAGGGAGACCACCAAGTCATTGGTTCAGGTATGTAGACGACACTTGGGTTAAAATTAAATCTCAGGAAGTCCAACATTTCACTGATCACTGTAAGGATTGGCTCCCTTCGTCCCCCTCTGTTAGTCAGTTCCTAGTCAGTTAGTTTATTAGTTTCCCTTCCAGTTTATTCACTCTTAGTTTACCTCCAGTTCTGTCATCCTGTAGTCAGTTAGTTTATTAGTTTCCTTTCCAGTTTAGTCTCATGTTTATTCACTCTTAGTTTACCTCCAGTTCTGTCATCCTGTAGTCAGTTAGTAAAGACTCAGTTTAGCTTCCCGTTCCTGCTCTGTGTCTTTGTTAATTGTCCTCAGGTGTTTGATATCGTCTCGTCTTGTCTGTGTGTATATAAGCCCTGTTCTGTGTCTCAGTTATTGTCGCGTCGTCGTTAGGTACAGCCTAGTCTTGTCTTGGTCCCGGCTTGATGGTTCTGTTGAAATGTAAGTTTTGCTGCCATGCCAGCTCTTTGATTTATGATTATTAAAGTGTTCATTTTGTACCTCTGAGTCTGAGTCCCTGCCTGCACAACTGGATTCATTCTGTCCTGTGTAAATCCTGACAGTTACGACGCGACCATATTTAGAATCCAACGGGCAGGGTTCTCCTTAGAATTAAATACACCTACCTCTCATGTCCAAGTGGATGGAGGGGACCGTGTTTCGTTGTGGTGGTTTCCGGACCGTTCCCACGCCGGCCCAAGAGGACTTCAGCCGGGGGATGGAGAATATGGCTTCTCCCCTCCGGGTTCTCGAGGAGGAGGGACGGGTTCAGCCCCATGAGAACCGCTCGACGTCTTTTCCCTGTTTGTCTCACGTTCCGGTTCCGCTCGCCATTTCCGGATGGATGTCTGGAGAGGACGAGGACGATTTGTGTATTCCTCTTTTTCCCCCGTCTCCACGCCGCCGTAAAAGCGGTAAAAAGAAGAACCGGAAGCGTTCACCTGCATCTCAGTCTTGGTCAGCTGATCAGACCCGGTCCAGCGAGTCCGAGTGTTTTAGGCACAACTCCAGCGCTCCAGGGGTAGCGAGTTCCATGGCCTCATCTCCCAGGTTTCCGGTGAGGGTGGAAACAAACGCTCCACGGTCGCTCACAGCTGTACCAGCTCGGTCTGGTAAGACCACGTTTCCTGGACTCAGCCCCCGTGTCGCTGTGGGAGCGGGTGACGTGGCCCCACCTCTCAGGAGTCAGGTGGGGGCAAAAACGACACCACACGTCCAGCCGTCTCTGCTCATTCCAGTGAAACTGGGACCCACACATCCCAGCTCCAAAACAGTGACCTCCTCCACATAAACCAGAATTTGCAAAAATTAATTTCTTCTGCTTTAGACAACCAGGACTGCCAGAGTGTTTTGTTTTCTCTTGCAGAAAAATATCTGTTGTCTTTTCCTGGTCTCATCCAGATCCCTGAATATCAGCAGCTTCTGTTTAAAATAAGGACTACTCTAACCACCACTGAACCAATTCAATCACCAGTCTCTGACAACTCTGTCTTACATTCTGAACTGGTCCCTGTTACCCAACCTGCTGCAGCTCCAGAACCTGCTGCAGCTCCAGAACCTGCTGCAGCTCCAGAACCTGCTGCAGCTCCAGAACCTGCTGCAGCTCCAGAACCTGTTGCAGCTCCAGAACCTGCTGTAGCTCCAGAACCTGCTTTAGCTCCAGAACCTGCTTTAGCTCCAGAACCTGCTTTAGCTCCAGAACCTGCTTTAGCTCCAGAACCTGCTGCAGCTCCAGAACCTGCTGCAGCTCCAGAACCTGCTTTAGCTCCAGAACCTGCTGCAGCTCCAGAACCTGCAGTTCCAGCGTCTCTAGAGGGGTCCTTGGAGGGACCACCTCACGTATCCTGTTCCGAGGGGGTCCGGGAGGATGCCCCTCACTTCACCTGTGTCGTGGAAGGTCCTGAGTCCAGGAGGGGTTCCCGGTCAGGTACTGGACCGCGCCGCCGCCGCCGTGGTAGAGATCGAAGGCAGAAAGGACTTACCGACTCTTCAGATCTTGTTCCTGATACTCCTGATTCTTTGGCTCCTGATGCTTCGGCTGTTGCAGACTCGACACCCGGCTTTTCGGCTGCTGCAGACTCGACGCCCGGCTCTTCGGCTGCTGCAGTCTCCTCGCCCGGCCTGTCGGCTGCAGTCTCCTCGCCCGGCCCGTCGGCTACAGTCTCCTCGCCCGGCCCGTCGGCTGCAGTCTCCTCGCCCGGCCCGTCGGCTGCAGTCTCCTCGCCCGGCCCGTCAGCTGCAGTCTCTTCGCCCGGTTCGTCGACTGATTCAACGCCGGCAGCTCCAGCATGCCTAGGGAGGGCCTAGGAGGATGCCTCCCATGGTTCCTGTCTCGGGAGGGTCCAGGAGGACGCCTCCCACGCTCCCTGCTAGCCAGTGGTCTCACACCCAGAGGGCGCTGACCTGCTTCCGGTTCCAGAGGGTGTTGCCCTGTCTCCGGCTCCTGAGAGCGTTGCTGCCTTGCTTCCAGCCTCGGAGGGCCCGAGCGCCTTCTACGTATCCTGTTCCGAGGGGGTCCTGGAGGATGCCCCTCACGCATCCTGTTCCGAGGGGGTCCTGGAGGACGCCCCTCATGCATCCTGTTCCGAGGGGGTCCTGGAGGACGCCCCTTACGCATCCTGTTCCGAGAGGGTCCTGAGAGAACGCCTCCCACATCTTCTGCTGCCCTGAGGTCTTACAGCCGGCCATGGAGGGGGATGCTCTAACTACGTCTTCTGAGGGTCCTAGCACCTGCGACGCTTCTACGTCTTCTGAGGGTCCCAATGCCTGCGACGCCTCCACGTCTTCAGAGTGTCCCGAGGGGTCCCAGGAGGGACCTCCTCCAGTTTCCTGTGCCGAGGGGTCCCAGGAGGGCCCTTCTCCAGTTTCCTGTGCCAAGGGTTCCCAGGAGGGACCTCCTCCAGTTTCCTGTGCCGAGAGGGTCCTGGTGGTCACCTCCCAAGAGGTCTCGCTGTCTCCAGAGGGTCTCTCGACGTCTCCAGAGGGTCTCTCGACGTCTCCAGAGGGTCTCTCGACGTCTCCAGAGGGTCCCTCGACGTCTCCAGAGGGTCCCGATGCCGCAGACGCCTCGTTGTTCGACGACATCGTCTCAAGGCTCGAGGTCTTAACGCTCGATGACTTCTCGACTCTCGTCTCCGTCTCTTTGCCAGACGTCCCCGACGACGTCCCCATGCCAATGGTCTTTCGGGACGCGTCAACGCCCGATGTCTCTACGCCTGCCGACGTCTCAACGATCGAGGGTTCCCACGACGTCTCGACTCTACGCCAGACGTCTCATCTCTCGACTTGATACCGCTCGACTTCACGTCTGTCGTCTCGTGGCTTGGCGCCACTGCGCCGCATGAGGGTGCTCCTGTGTTGGGTGGACCCTGGAGGGTCCTACCCTCATCTTCGACTTTCCTGAAGCCTCGTCACCGACGGAGGCTCCTGGTGGTGGGCTGCCTTCCTGCTGCCCGCCTGACTGGCCGACCGCCAGACCAACTCCTACCTGAGGGGCGGCATCCCGGCCGACCGCCTGACCGACTCTGTCCTGAGGGGCGACATCCCGGCCGACCGCCTGACCGGCTCTGTCCTGAGGGGCGACATCCCGGCCGACCGCCTGACCGGCTCTGTCTTGAGGGGCGACATCCCGGCCGTCCGCCTGACCGGCTCCTGCCTGCGGGGCGATGCCCTGGCCGACCGCCTGACCTACCTGGTGGACGGGCCGTTGCCCGCCTGGACGTTTTTGCGTTCTGTGTCTTGTGTTCTGTGTCTTAGGGTTATGTCCCCTGTCTTTGTGTTTTTTCGTGCCCGTCGTCCCTGCGGTACCTCCCTCTGCCCGCCTTGTTTTTTGGGGGTGTTCTTTGGAGACGCCGGGGGCGTCTTTGAGGGGGGGTACTGTAAGGATTGGCTCCCTTCATCCCTCTCTGTTAGTCAGTTCCTAGTCAGTTAGTTTATTAGTTTGGCTCCCTTCGTCAGTTCCTAGTCAGTTAGTTTATTAGTTTCCCTTCTAGTTAATTCACTCTTAGTTTACCTCCAGTTCTGTCATCCTGTAGTCAGTTAGTTTATTAGTTTCCTTTCCAGTTTAGTCTCATGTTTATTCACTCTTAGTTTACCTCCAGTTCTGTCATCCTGTAGTCAGTTAGTAAAGACTCAGTTTAGCTTCCCGTTCCTGCTCTGTGTCTTCGTTAATTGTCCTCAGGTGTTTGATATCGTCTCGTCTTGTCTGTGTGTATATAAGCCCTGTTCTGTGTCTCAGTTATTGTCGCGTCGTCGTTAGGTACAGCCTAGTCTTGTCTTGGTCCCGTCCTGATGATTCTGTTGAAATGTAAGTTTTGCTGCCATGCCAGCTCTTTGATTTATGATTATTAAAGTGTTCATTTTGTACCTCTGAGTCTGAGTCCCTGCCTGCACAACTGGATTCTTTCTGTCCTGTGTAAATCCTGACAATCACATCAACTCTGTGGATAAATACATCAAGTTCACATGATAAGATGTAAAAAATGGCAGGTTGGCTTTCTTGGACTGTGAGGTCTCAGTTTCTGATAGAGGAAATTTGCAAACTGAGGTGTACCGCAAACTAGGGATGGGACAGATCCGATCCAGTATCGGTATCGGTATCAGATACCAGCATAATTTAAGTATCGGATATCGGATCCAACCTGCCGATATTTCCGATCCAGCTTCAAAGAGCTTGTTTAGTGGTTAAGGGGAGTGGTTTTTGTTGTCTTTCCCATCATGCTTAGCAGTTTTTTAGTTTTTCCACCATGAGTGAGGAGGACATGTGTGTGGTATAGACCTGCCTCTTGTGTGCTCTTTTGTGGGTTTCTTGTTGTAAGGCTCAAGCGTGTCTTCATTGGGTGTATCTCACACAATGTTAAAATGAATAGTCTCAGTACAAAAATTTCATTATATAGATTCATATACCTGAACAGTATCCGATCGGAAAAGTATCGGTATCGGTCGATACACAGTTTTTAAGTATCGGATCGGATCGGAAGTGAGAAATGTGGATCGTGCATCCCTACCGCAAACCCACCCACACAGACCAGTATTCACAGTTTGATTCCCATCACCCTCTGGAGCACAAGTTAGGAGTCATCAGGACTCTGTATCACAGAGCAGACAGCGTCCCCACTAACTCAGCAGCCAGACAGAAGGAGAAATCACACACAAGACAGACTCTAGAGAAATGTGGATATCCTAACTGGGCCTTCCTGAAAGCAGAGAAGAAACCCAAACAGGACTCCAGCCAGCCATCAGGTGAAAAGAAGGAACCCAGACCCAGACCAGTGGTCATTCCAGATGTTGCGGGAGTTTCAGAGACATTAGCCGTGTTTCCATCAAGGTTTCTAGGTGCGCATTTTGAAATCTCGCAGCAGAAAAGCTTAATGGAAACGGCAAAATGCGAGGTTACTTCCTGAAATGCGCTAAAAAGTTTATACGCTCGCTTGAGGTGGTTTTTGGGATTTGAGATGCGCTAAACGACAGATGGAAACACATTTTCCGACTCATTTCTGACGTAGCGAACATTCACGTCACGTGACGTTCAGCTGTTTCCGCTCCGGACAACATGTAACATCGCTAAAACTAGTTGGCATGACAGAATAAATACAACTCGCCCGATAGCAACACGTACCTGAAATATTCTCTCCATTTTGACGAGATGTGTGGCCGGGTTCTGTTTTCAACCGCTACTTCCTGTTTACTGTAGACATGCGCAGTGCTGACGTCTGACGTAATGACGCTGACGTCTGACGTAATGACGCTGACGTCTGACGTAATGACGCTGTGCGCGGCTTGGAAGAAGCGCTTCAAGCCAGTAGATGGAAACACTTCTAATCTGCATTAATTTGTATTTACATATTTGCGAGGTAGCTCAAAATTCGAAATGAAAATGGATGGAAACACAGCTACAGAGACGTTTATTCTCTAAACACAACGTCCCAGTGGCTTTAAGCGTGCCCCCTCCTGTGGTGCGCCAGTAATGGCCTTATTTACAAAACAAAAGCGCCTGTTAACAGCTCATTATAGGATGTTAGCTAAAATCCTTCAGGTCACTCGACCCGTCTCTGGGTTCCAAAGGTAGAAATGTTAAATGACCCACCCCAAAATACATTACGGCAAAGACTGGTTCATCTCAAAGATCCAGTCCCCCGGCACAAACAGAATAATATTTTGTATGCTGTTAAGTGTCAGGAGGGCTGTGATCAGTCTTACATTGGGGAAACTAAACAGCCACTGGCCAAAAGGATGGACCAGCACAGAAGATCAACATCATCAGGTCAGGACTCTGTGGTCTACACTCATCTCCAGGTCAGAGGTCACTCTTTCAGGGATGAAGATGTTCACATCCTTGATAGAGAGGAACGATGGTTTGAGAGAGGAGTAAAGGAGGCCATCTTTGTGAAAAGAAACCGTCCATCATTAAACAGAGGTGGAGGCCTCCGGGTTCAACTGTCCCCCCAGTGTTGCCAGGTGAGAAATGTAGGATTATCGTACTAGAGCCCTAAAATTATCATATTTTGAGGGAAATTATCGTACACCCGTCATAACCAAAATAACAAGTATGCACTATGTAGTCACTCTATTGTTGAATAGCGTCTAACAGGCACTCCCAGCTTTGTGGCGTCAGTACTGGTGGGAACCATAGACAATAATACGTATTAATGTCTGGTGGCAACTAATGAGTGCCCCCCGCCCCTTCCCCCTTCTTGTTTTTGTTCCATGGCGGTTAACCACCACCGAGCTGAAGTGTGGACAGGAGATTTAAAAAAAAACTAATTCTGTAAAATTAATTTAATAACTCAACTAAATTCTGTCTATTAAGTTTGTATTTTCAAGGAAATAATAACTTGATCTTTAACTTTACTGATATCACTGCGAAAAACATCCCTAATTGTAAATTTAATATTCATTTTATTTATTTATTTTTGGAAATGCATTCTTTGTTTCATTCCCTGGACATTCCATAAAGACATGTTGAACTGTTTCAGGGAAATTGCTGGTGCACATGTCACAAAAAAGTCCTGTTGCATGCTTTCCAATTATTTTAAGAGATTTATTAAGGTCTGTGTGTCCTATTCTAATGCGAGTAAGTTCCTGTTTCTTCATGCTTTCCTTGTATATCTTACCTTTTTATGAATGTTGTGTAAATGTCTTCCTGTATCAGTAATGTCATATTTTCTTAATATATTTCTTTATTATCATTTAACGTTCAACTTTATATAAATATTCTATCATTTTCATCACTTCTTCCAGACCGGTGTCACACGGCTCTGCTTTTTCTAACGTATGGGGCGGGCGCCGCAACGGACTATTCAGCCAATCATGGTCGTTGTTCTGCATATACGTCACTCTTATGTCACATTTAGAAAAGGCCCGGAGGAGGGGCACGTTGGCGAGCGCCTGGTGGCCGGGCTTTCACCCATGGAGCTCGGCCGGGCACAGCCCGAAGAGGAGACGTGGGTCCCCCTTCCCATAGGCTCACCACCTGTGGGAGGGGCCAAAGGGGTCGGGTGCATTGTGGAATGGGTGGTGGCCGAGGGCGGGGACCCTGGCGGTCTGATCCTCGGCTACAGAAGCTGGCCATTGGGACATGGAATGTCACCTCTCTGGTGGGGAAGGAGCCTGAGCTAGTGTGTGAGGTTGAGAGGTTCCGACTAGAAATAGTCGGACTCACCTCAACGCATGGCTCTGGCTCTGGAACCAGTTTCCTTGAGAGGGGTTGGACACTCTTCCACTCTGGAGTTGCCCCTGGTGAGAGGCGCCGAGCAGGAGTGGGCATACTTGTTGCCCCCCATCTTGGTGCCTGTACGTTGGGGTTCACCCCGGTGAACGAGAGGGTAGCCTCCCTTCGCCTACGTGTGGGGGGACGGGCTCTGACTGTTGTTTGTGCCTATGCGCCAAACGGCAGCGCAGATTACCCACCCTTTTTGGAGTCCTTGGAGGGGGTATTGGAGGGTGCGCCTCCTGGGGACTCCCTTGTTCTGCTGGGGGACTTCAACGCTCACGTGGGCAATGACAGTGAGACCTGGAGGGGTGTGGTTGGGAGGAACGGCCCCCCTGATCTGAACCCGAGTGGTGTTCTGTTGTTGGACTTCTGTGCTCGTCATGGATTGTCCATAACGAACACCATGTTCAGGCATAAGGGTGTCCATATGTGCTCTTGGCACCAGGACACCCTAGGTCGTAGTTCAATGATCGACTTTGTTGTCGTCTCATCTGATCTGCGGCCGCATGTCCTGGACACTCGGGTGAAGAGAGGGGCGGAGCTGTCAACTGACCACTACCTGGTGGTGAGTTGGCTCCGATGGTGGGGGAGGATGCCGGTCAGACCTGGCAGACCCAAACGTATTGTGAGGGTCTGCTGGGAACGTCTGGCAGAGTCTCCCGTAAGACGGAGCTTTAACTCCCACCTCCGGGAGAGCTTTGAACACGTTCCGAGGGAGGCGGGGGACATTGAGCCCGAGTGGGCCATGTTTCGCGCCTCTATTGTCGAGGCAGCTTATCGGAGTTGTGGCCGCAAGGTTGTTGGTGCCTGTCGTGGTGGCAACCCTCGAACCCGGTGGTGGACACCGGCGGTGAGGGATGCTGTCAAGCTGAAGAAGGAGTCCTATTGGGCCTTTTTGGCCTGTGGGACCCCGGAAGCAGCAGATAGGTACCGGCAGTCCAAGCGGCATGCGGCTCGGGTGGTTGCTGAGGCAAAAACTCGGGCGTGGGAGGAGTTCGGAGAGGCCATGGAGAATGACTTCCGTACGGCTTCGAGGCGATTCTGGTCCACCATCCGGCGTCTCAGGGGGGGAAAGCGGTACGCGACCAACACCATTTATGGTGGGGATGGCGTGCTGTTGACCTCAACTCGGGATGTTGTGAGTCGGTGGGCGGAATACTTCGAAGACCTCCTCAATCCTACTGGCACGTCTTCCACTGAGGAAGCGGAGCCTGGGGACTTTGGGTCGGGCTCTCCAATCTCTGGTGCTGAGGTCGCCGAGGTGGTTAAAAAGCTCCGCGGTGGCAAGGCTCCGGGGGTGGATGAGATTCGTCCTGAGTTCCTTAGGGCTCTGGATGTTGTGGGGTTGTGTTGGCTTACGCGACTCTGCAATATCGCGTGGACATCGGGGGCAGTTCCCTTGGATTGGCAGACTGGGGTGGTGGTTCCCCTATTCAAAAAGGGGGACCGTAGGGTGTGTTCCAACTATAGAGGGATCACACTCTTAAGCCTCCCTGGTAAGGTCTATTCAGGGGTTCTGGAGAGGAGGGTCCGTCGGATAGTCGAACCTCGGATTCAGGAGGAGCAGTGTGGTTTTCGTCCTGGTCGTGGAACACTAGACCAGCTCTACACCCTCAACAGGGTCCTGGAGGGTGCGTGGGAGTTTGCCCAACCAGTTTACATGTGCTTTGTAGACTTGGAAAAGGCATTCGACCGCGTCCCTCGGGGGGTTCTGTGGCGGGTACTCCGGGAGTATGGGGTACCAGGCCCATTGATATGGGCTGTTAGGTCCCTGTACGACCGGTGTCAGAGCTTGGTCCGCATTGCCGGCAGTAAGTCAGGCTCGTTTCCGGTGAGAGTTGGACTCCGCCAAGGTTGCCCTTTGTCACCGATTCTGTTTATAACTTTTATGGACAGAATTTCTAGGCGCAGCCAAGGTGTTGAGAGGATCCGTTTTGGTGGCCTTAGAATCGCTTCTCTGTTTTTTGCAGATGATGTGGTCCTATTGGCTTCATCAGCTCGTGATCTACAGCTTTCGCTGGAGCGGTTTGCAGCTGAATGTGATGCGGCCGGGATGAGGATCAGTTCCTCCAAATCCGAGGCCATGGTCTTGAGCCGGAAAAGGGTAGCGTGCCCTCTCCGGGTCGGGGAGGAGGTCCTTACCCAAGTGGAGGAGTTTAAGTATCTCGGGATCTTGTTCACGAATGAGGGAAAACTGGAGCGTGAGATCGATAGGCGGATAGGTGCAGCGTCCGCAGTGAAGCGGGCGCTGTACCGGTCTGTCGTGGTGAAGAGAGAGCTGAGTCAAAAGGCAAAGCTCTCAATTTACCGATCGATCTACGTTCCCACCCTCATCTATGGTCATGAGCTTTGGGTTATGACCGAAAGAACAAGATCTCGGATACAAGCGGCTGAAATGAGTTTTCTCCGCAGGGTGGCTGGACTCTCCCTTAGAGATAGGGTGAGAAGCTCAGTCATCCGGGAGGGACTCGGAGTAGAGCCGCTGCTTCTCCACATCGAGAGGAGCCAGTTGAGGTGGCTCGGGCATCTGGTTAGGATGCCTCCTGGACGCCTCCCTGGTGAGGTGTTCCGGGCATGTCCCACCGGGAGGAGACCCAGAGGAAGACCCAGGATACGCTGGAGGGACTATGTTTCTCGGCTGGCCTGGGAACGCCTTGGGATTCCCCCAGAGGAGCTGCTCCAAGTGGCTGGGGAGAGGGAAGTCTGGGCCTCCCTACTTAGGCTGCTACCCCCGCGACCCGACCCCGGATAAGCGGAAGAAAATGGATGGATGGATTTTCAGCTCTCATCTATACTCAGCTAGGTGGAGTGAGGACAGTATTTTATGACATATTTCATATATTCATTATATACTTAATTAATGTGTGTCTCTGTATAGTTTCAGTTTTCTGATTTTAGGCATTGGACAATGAAATAAGAGTTTTTTAATATTAATGCTTTCTGACTATTCTTTCAATTTTTAGGTCAAACTGACCATGCAATGAACAAAGTTTTGCAAGTGCTATGTGGAGTCGAGGTGAATATGTTTTTTTTCTCAGTTGAGGGCGAGTTATCATCTTCTCACACAAACCTAGAGTAAACATGCGAGTTCTCACACAGAAACATGCAAGTTCTCACAGCCCTGGAGTCGGGGGTAAACATGTTTTTCTCAGTTGAGGGTATAAAATAGGAGAGCGCTCAGATAAAGTCAGAGTCTACTGTGAGTCTGTTGATCGAGATGTCCAGTGTGTGTTGGTATCTGCTCCATCTGGACTGTGCGGCTCTCCAATCCAAGTGTCGCGGTGAGAGCTTTTTATACATCAATACTTGTATGAGATTGTACATCTGAGGTAATTGTACTGTATGTTGCTTTGCTTTTTCCTGTATCTGTGGCGGAATAATAAATGACACAATTATTCTAGCTGAAAACAGGTTGTTGAGTTGAATCATTTGCTTTGCTTATGCTGTTATCTGTGACGGAATAATAAATGACACTATCATTCTAGCAGAAACAGTGTGTGTGTATGTGTTCATTGTGCCAATCCTTCTCCGAGTCCTGCTTTTTATTTAAAATTTCATAAAACATTTTGGCATCACAGACAGGATAATGGAAGGAGGACTGCACAATGTTTAGAAAAAAGGTGAACGAGAGTGGAGAAGTGAAAAGTGAAGAGATTGTAACGGGATGGAGTCAGTCCCCATATAAGCTGATTGCATTGTGTTTGAGACACGACGGGGAACGCCCGAGCCGTGGGATGATTCTTTATGTGCTGGAGATCTGGGTGATTTTCTGACAGTTTTACAATCAGCTGAGGTCAAAAAGAAAACACCTGTTTCAGGAATGCAGCGACATGTGTGGGTTTGCGCGACTGCATGGAAAAAAACTGCATGAAGAGAATCAGAAAGCACAGACGCAGGTGTTGAAACACAAACCGGCTTTAGAGGAAGCTCAAATGAATTGTTTATTGCAGAAACAGCATGTGTAGCGGCTGAGCACGCAGCTTAAAAAATAACAGAGGTCACTGAGGGAGCAGTAACTCACATCTATATGCTGAAAAGAGGAAAAAACAAAAGAGAAAGAGGAAGTGTCATGTGTCCCCCAAGCGTGTGCGAGCTTTTGTTGTTGAGTTAGGAGCTGGATGGGCTCCTGCTAGTTGGGATGGAAACATCTGGGGAGATGATGTTAGTGACGATGATTATATTTGGGACGAGGGAGAGCGAGGTGCGAGCAACGGAATGGTAGCCGCACCGGCTTCCTCAGTCACGAGTAAAAATGTAAAACATGTTAAACGAAGAAGACGAGAACAAAGGGTGGTGCCAGATGTGCTACAGGCTAGGATAGGTGATGATGGACAAGCTATGCTTAGACCAGTTATGGATATTGTCCCACAAGATCAGCCGCAGCCAGAACTGAGAGTGATAACAGAGGATTACAGCCAGGATTTATCCAAAGGACTTTGTAAGCAGCCAAGGGAGCATACAGACATGTGGTTGTCCAGATTGCTTGATGAAGGAGGTGGACAGATGGAAATAGATGAAGGTGATGGTATGTCTTTTGCCAGGTTGTCTTCAGATGCTACGATAAATGCTAATTATCATCAAGAGGTGCGAAATCTGGGGGAGGAATTCAAACCTCTGGTTGAAGTTTATGCTGAAGCTGTTCAGATAAGTTATCCAGCTCCCTCCGACTGGCCGGAGATGAAGGGACTTTGAATAGGAAACAGGCCGAGCCCCGCAGATTAGGACTACAAATTGGTCAGTAGATGACATCAGACCACATGTTGAATTAGAAATTTATTGGAGCAGAAAGTGTTGGCCCTTATAGATACCGGGGCTGAGGTCACACTTATTCCCATAAATATTTTTTTTCAAGTTATTTTTTCAATTAAAGAATGGATAAAACTAATCATTGTTATTATATTTGTCAAAAGCATTGTGTTTCTTTACAGCTTGGTGTTTCCTTGGCATCTGCTGGTGGGAGGATCGGAGACGTGCAGAGGACGGCATGACCAGGACCCGAAAAGCACCTTGAAGGTGGTGTGGCCTCATGGGTCATCACATTCCTTGTCATCGGTGTGTTAATTCTACGTGAGTGAGGTTAGCCGCAGGACCTACAACAAGTCCTCACTCCAGCCTTTCTCCGGTAACGGGTCCTGAACTTTTATCCTTGCACACGAGTATTACCCGATATGTCTCCAGATCAGTTAGGATTAAGGCTGAGACGAGGTAATTCACTTAGGCTTGTTCACTGTCTACATCTGCACATCACATCCTTTATTTTCACCCAGATAGATAGCCTGACTTAGCAGAATGGAGTCAGATCGTATCTTCCAGAGAAACGTGCATTAAACGACAGCCTTACCTCTTGTAGATTGTAATTGTTTCCGGCCTAATAAATTTTAGGATCTTGGAAAGTAAGATCCTAGGATGTTGTTTTACTCTTTTTGGCTAAGACAACCATTCAAAACCTCCAATAATCTTTGTGGTTATCTTTGAACCAAGTTTCCCATCATTTAATATCAAGGTGAGTCAAATGAAAAATCCAAATTTGTACGTTTTATATTCTTTAATATTTAATAGTTGCAAGGGGTAACAGCATAAGCACTACTTACTACAGAAAAAGATTTAATCAGGTTACATTTCTTGCATTTAAAGAGTTAAATGATTCACAGCTCACCAAAAGATGTCTTCCACTCGCTAGGTTTAAGGTGTTCCTTGTAATTGAATTGAGTTGCCATCCAATATATAATTTGTATAATCTTCTAAAATGTTGGTTTATTCTACAATAATCTGATTCCAATTAAATATGTTTAATCCATCCAGGTAATCTTATTGTTCCAATTTGTGTTTTTTATTTCCACCAGAAAACTTTGTTTTATAATCCCATCAGGAAATCTTGCTGTTTTTCTACAGAAAAAACCTCCAGGTGATGCTGTTACACTCCAGTCAGAAGTCTGCACTCCAGCAAACTGGACAAATCTTTGTTTAATCCCACATAGGAAAAGCTTGTGTTTTTAATCCTAACAGAAAGGAAGAATTGGTAATTCAGGCTTTAATCCATTCAAGACCGGTTGTACGGTGTTGATGAACAAAACTCTCGTAGCGGTGTTTCCTTAGCTCCAAACAAGCAGTTTTTCCAAGGCTGGATGGTCTTGCACTCGGCAAAAGCAGCTTTTATCCACTCCAGTAGATTGAAGAATTCTTCTTTATTTTTTAATCCCACAGAAAAACCTCCAGGTAATTCTGTTATGTTAAAAATCCCAGTTGTAATCCATCAAAACTGTTCAGGGCTAAAAAATCTGGTAATCCTCCCAGGCAAATCAATTATTCCTCAAAAGTGTTATCCATTCAAAGATATTGTAATCCATTCAGTTGTTCTGCGATGCTGATGAACAAGGCCTTCAAAGCAGGCCTGAGGCTAAAATTAGAACATCGTGTACTCCTGGCTTTCCATCCAAGGTCAGTCAGCTTCTAGCTGGCAGGTCCCCGCTCTGGGGTCGGTCTCGGATGACCCAAAACAGTAACTTAATTAATAGTTGAATTAAATCAAAGAGAATTTGTTTGTTCCACAAATTTGTTAAATCCATTCAGAAAAATGGTAATCCAGAAATAGACAATTTTAATCCATTAGATAATGTGGTAATTCCTGGAAAAATTAGTTAAAAATCCATTACGAGAGGCCTTTAACAGCAGTTAGAAGATGAACAGGGACACTGTGTTCTTCTTATCTTCCCAATTTTTCCCAAACATTCAGCTTGCTGCAGTCTGATCTCTCTGACGCACAAACTTCTCTTTAAATTTTTCCAGATTTAAAATCAATCAGCTCTCCGAATGCAGGCATTGATCCAAGTCTTATTTCCACAATATAATTCCTCAAGGTCTTCCATCATCTGCTCTGCGGTACTAACAAACAAGGTTTCAGAAGCGGTGTTCCCTTCGCCTAAACAAGCTGATAAGCCAAGACCGGTCAGAGCAGATCCCGATGCCTGCAAAGAGCACTTCTTTTGTCCAGGAGTAAACTCTTTTTGAATCAATCCAATCTTCTTAAAGTATCCAGCAAATTCAACTAATTCTTCATGACTTCAGCAACTTCAGCCAATTGTATTCCATAATTATTGTTGAATCTTATCAAAAGATGTTGTTTTGTTCCACTAAAATATTTTTAGATCAGGAAAAATAGTATTCCACAAAAGAGCGGCTTTTAATCCATCATCGCTCAGTCGAGCTGCCGTGAGGCCCTCAACAGCAGAGCGGAGATAAGAAAAGTACACCGTGTTCTACTAAAATAAACAGCCTGTCAGCGCTCGGAGCTTCTCCTAAAATTACTTTAATTTTTCATCAACAGAGGAATCCTTGTAACAGATTTTCCGTCTTCTTGCAGAAAGTGGCTTTTTTGGCTGTCATAATAATTTTAATCTTACAATAAATTTAGATGAACAAGAGCTGGGAGCAATCCTCCTTACCTCTTCAAAGGTATATTTCTTCAAGGAATTATTCCAGAAGCAAGGAAGAAAAAAATAAGACTCTTCAACTCAAATTGAGTTTGATGGCTTAGTTACTCCACTCTGGAAGCTAATGTCCAAATTTGAAAAATGGAAATAAATCTGGGCTGAGCAAAAAAGATTCCTCTTGTTCTTCAAAAAAGGCAATCCTCTTCAGATATTCCAAGTCTTCAGAAAAGCTTCCAAAGGTACAGGTCTTGTCCAGTAAATCCAAAGGTCTTCAAAACCTTTCAGGAACTCAGCAAAATTTCTCTTCTCAAACAGCCTTATTTATGCTCTAACAGAGGGACTTCAGCCCCCACTTGCAGACGCTATGTCATTTTCTTATTTTTTCATTGGTTATTGATGAGGTAACTTTTTACACCTCCTCCCAGCCCCCTGGACAGAGTTTGGTGACATAATGTCTCTTTCAGCTGTCACCCTCCCTTAGCAGAGAATGACTTAATGCCATCTGTCATGTGGGCAAAGTTCCAATTTTTTCAGTCAGAACAAGTTCAACTTTCACCTAGATCCTCAACTTTTACCTACATTTACCCAAACTGTGGAAAACCCACTTTTGTAACGTGTTGTGTAATATTTAAAACTATTTTTCAATACCCAGCAGTGGAGAACCTCCTTGGTTTACCGTGAATCTTAAAAAGAAAACATAAAATAACATACATTTTACTCACAATACATAATCATATATCTCCAGTTAATTACTTGACACACACTTCACATATTCAATCACTTATCACACTTTGTTTCATATAAGAACACTTTTTTATATAATTATATGTTTGATTTAGAAGTGAACTGTTAAGAGCCTACAAACTCCTCCGCAGCTCTTCCTCTGTGAGTTTGTAAAAGTGTGCACCTTTTTATCTCATCTGACCTATTTCTGTTCAGAGCGAGACCTGCTCGAGCGCATGACAGCATGCCTCTGTGTGTGTGTGTGTGTGTGTATGTAAATGTGAGGCCTGCTCCATGCGCTACCTCTGTCAAAACACCAAAACTAACTAGTTTAAAGGTCTCTCTCTGTAACCAAACTCTCCTTGCATCTCTGTAAGTCAAACTTTCTGCAGAACATGCAGTTTTACATGTTCTGTTCTGTTATTGGTGTGAGATGATAGATTCACTACTTTTTAAATACTCTAAAAACTATTTTCTTTCTTCTTGATAAGCCGCCCAAGCTCTCTGCAACAAAACTCCCTGCAGCTTCCTATCTAGTTCCGACCCACACTTTCTCAGAGAGAGAGACCTGCTGCTTTTCAGAGGCCTTGGTTTTTCTGCCTAGTGTGTGCATGTAAGGCCTGACTCAAACTTATTTCTTATAGCACAGGGTTAACTGAAAATGCCACACAACAACTCAAAGACAGTTTACTAAAATACAACCAAAGCCTAAAAATAAAAAACATATGAGTTTAAAATGCCATAAAAATTAAACTAATCTAGGGTCAAACACCAAGGGATAAAAAGTGTACCATCACACCCTGCTCTCAGCCCTGTGCCAAAGGCAACTTACCATGTGTGTGTATATGTGTTGTAAAGATTTTTGTAGCAGTATAAGTCTGTTTTCAACCTAAAAGTCCTGCATATTTTGACACCCTCTGGTTGAAAACAGGCGGTACTGCTCCAACAAGTCCTTTAACACTCATCGTGATCTTCTCGTCATCTGTGTCCACGCCATCTGGGACCCCGAGATGTCGTCGTCAGGTCACGCGGGATCCTTGGTGCCTCCGGACCCTGGACTGCTGTTCGCTTCTTCTCAACATCCATCATGGTATAGTCATCCTGGTCGGTTCCACGTGTGCCGCCCGGCTGAGGTGAGGTTATCTTCCTCAGGTCATCTCCTGAGATCCTGTAGCGGTCAATGATTCTTCGTTCTCCCTTGTTGATCGAGCATCAGGAGCAACATTCCCACTGGCTTGAGACATCCTTCAGGCGAGTAGGGAGCATTTTCATCCATCACCTGCTGATGCGGTGGTGTTGGCCTTGGGTCTTCATGAGTCAAGTCAGACTCTGAGTCAATGGGATCAGCAACTGCTGAACTGACTGGGATAGCGTTGTCAGGTTCTTCCGGCTTAGCTGGGCCAGTTGTATCAGGACATTGTAAATAAGTAAATAAGTGAAATAAGTAAATAAGAAAATAAGTAAAGAAGTAAAGAAGTAAATAAGTAAACTAAATTCTATATACTAGCATGAGCAGGGGAGGGTTTTTAAGCGGTGTTGGCTAAAATGATCAATTTCTTTCTGCTTTCGGAATCAAACCTCCTGGGTCGTACTTTGGGACTTTGCTCAGTAGCGTTGATTCTGGCACCGTCTTGTGTTTTACGGTGTGGACAGTCTTGACTTTTGGTTAGGTTTTGATGTTCTCCAGTCCGGTTTCTTCTGATGAAAGGAGGGACTTTGTCACAGTCCAGATGAATATTGCCCCAAAATTCCCAACGAGGGAGTATGGCTTGGCAGCTGTCGTCCTTCGGTGGGGCAGGATAAATCACTTCAGCCTCCCAGTAACCCTGGTGGCATAATCCCATTAGTGGTCTACAGCCCCAATTGCAGTGCCATTCAGGGGTTTCTTTGTCCAGATGAATCCAGTTACATCTCGTTGTCCTTTTTATGTTGTGATGCAGGAGCATTATCCAGGTCACAATTCCTTCAGGCGAAATCAGTAGATTGATTACCTTGAAGTGGGGTTTGTCTGGCCCCGTTAGGTTCTCAGCCTTTACTGCTGACACTCATTCAGGGGTGTTTCCCAGCTGGTACATCCAAGCTGGATAGCCTACTAGTCTTACTCTTTCCCAGGTCTTGGTAAGATTTTCAACAGTTTCATTTCCGTCCCATGGTACGAAGATGTCTCTTTGGTGGTTTCCCAGCAGGTCATGTTTGCATATTTGGATCTCCCATGGGAGACTTTTACATGCGTTAGGCTCCATGGTCTGATTCCGGCTTGATACAAAATAACCAACAACATAACTAAGCCTATTAACACTACGAATCCCCGCAGCAGGGTTCGTAGACAAGTTGCTTTATCCATTCTCATAATCCTTAAACAGTCCTTAGGTCGGTCAGGGGTCGCCATATCTTCATAGATGTGTGGTACATCTTCATAGATGTGTGGATCTTCTTCATTGATGTGTGAATCTGCATCGCTCTTTGAATCATCTCGACTTTGTCTACTTTCCAGGCTTGTCATGTTGAGAGAGTTTCTTTTCAAAGACTTTGCTTCTTTTAGCTTTGGGCTTCCTCCTCAAGCACCTGTGAGTTGTGGTCACTTGATCTTTGAGGAGCTCCAGATATAGTGGAGAGGGGTGTGGCCATCCAGGTTGCAGCCTTTACCCTACCCACTTCCACCGAATCACCAGCCATTCGGTAGGTTCAGGCTGGGGTCCTTCCAGGTGCCATTTCTGTTGGGGTTTGGGTCCCCATTTCAATTTGATACTTATTCCTTTTATCGTCATGTAGACCACATTAAATATTCATGGTGAGGTTGAAGGACAAAGCTTAGGGTGAGATTTATACTGTGGCAGGTATGCTGGCTTCAGGTGATAATTTTCTTGAGGTTCATCAAAATGAGACTTTCTGGTATCTTTGGCGATCGGTCTTGAGTCTATTATGTCTTTCTCTGTCACTGCTCTTCTATGGGGTTCTGCATGCTGCATGGTGTGAGCTGGTCAACCATCTGCCGGCGTTCCAGGTTGCCAATGTGGTCGCATTTGACTCTCACTGGGACCTGGCCCTCTTTTCCTTTCACACGTCCTTTGTACAGTTCCACGCAGAGAGGAGATGGGTGTGGCAATTCTGGTCTCAACCCTCTCCACACCCACTTCCATTGATAGACCCCCCAACATGCAGGTTCAAGCTGGGGGCCTTGCAGCCCACAAAAAGGTTCGTCAGATGGGTCCTCACCTCTTCGGCGCTGTTCCTCCGCCTCCCACAGTCTCTGTCTGAACATTTCCCTGGATTTTCTTCCATATTGCACATAGTGTTCACCCCATTCTTCCAACGCTGTTACCGTACTGACAAGTGGGTGTCCTCTGTACGATACAGTCGTCCTGTAAGCCATTCGTACTGGGTATTCTTCCCAATCGTTGATGGGTGTGCAGACTCGATCACACAGCATTCGTAGGGGCAGCTCAGTGTTTTCAACCACTATTTTGTTTGGGTTAGTTTCCCGGTTGTAGATGCTTATTTTCATAGCTCGGCTTGTTGTCCAAACCTCCAACTCCCCTATGGAGATCTCGCAGAAATGTGTTTGATGTGACTCTCTGTAATTATGGCCCCATCCGATTTTGAATTGCATTCCGAGTACTTTTAAATAGACAACATTGAAGATCCATGGTGTCCCCATTGAGCTGGGGATGTATGGCATTCTCCATGAGTCTTTTGTTACTGCATAGTCAGTGATACATCTAAGAGACCCTTTAGTTAGGTCTTTGTTCCTGTAGAACATTATACATGAGCAGTAGTAATTTTTGGTTCTGTTAAAGTTTAGGGTGTAATCTTTTCTGGGACGGTCTAACTTTACTAGTTCTTTCCGTACAATTAGAGCTGGTTGATACGGTCCTGTCCTGGATCGTTGAATCAGCAAATTCCACACATAAGTGGGTGCCTCGTCCTCTGAGTCTGAGTCATTGTAAAGCGGGTCTCTGTCCCAGGACCAGCATGTTTCGATGATTTTTGCAGATTTTATATTATCTCTCCCTTTCCAGATATAATTTGGACACCTTATGACTTGATTTAATGATTCACTAACTTTTCTCCTGCGATGAGATCCCTTGATGATTCTAGCGCCCCGTCGTTCAGTTTTTAGTTGTCCATTTCCTTGTTTGTGTGCTTCCATTTCCTCAGATATGTCTTGCTGGCCCAAGCGTTCAGCACACTTTGCTTTTTCTCTGTTTTACTTCGGTTGGGACTTTTTTGTGTCTTCTTTATTGTCTTTGATCAGTTGTATCGTAGCTCCCACCAAGTACACTCCTCTGTATGGTGCCACGACCATCCGTACCGAGACTTTAATCCTCTGGGTGGAGCCAGGTCTTATGGGCGTGTCTACCCTTTGCGCAGCTGTTCCGGGAATCTGCAACACCCCGTCTCGTACCCAAACTTCTGGGGTTACCAAATATTCAGCTGTTTTTTGTTTTGGCTTTGCTCCTTCCACTGCCCATCCATCCAAACTGGTGGTGTAATAGTACAGGTTTGAATGCCTGGTTCCAGTCTCACGAGGGATAGGAGGCAGGTCCACCAATGGGATTTTTTGGTTCAGAATTACCTCTGCAAACAGTTGAGCCCACGTTACCAACTCCCAGGGGCCATTCCAACCTCCCTCTCGGGCCTTACTGTTCACAGCGTCGGGCAGCTGGGCTGACTCGAGGTCAACTGCGTCCTTCGGGTCCCGGTACACCCTGAAGACCAAAGGAAACTGATTAGTTCCAAGGGGTATGTTTCCTGGTTTTCCCATTGCAGGATAATAGGGCCAAGCCTGCTTTACTGACTGCTCAAGCAGATTCTGAGGGTTCCAACACCTATCTTTTTGCCTGATCATTTCTTCGTCACTTAATCCTACTACTTCTGGATAAAGTGGTGGCGCTGTAGGTGTTGGGTTCGTTCCTTGGTCATACTGCTGCATCATTGGGGTATTTCTGGGGGCTTCGAACCTTGTCACGTCCAGCTGGACTTTGAAGGATTTGAGAGGGTCATAGTACCTCCTTACCTGCCAGCCCATAGCCCTTTCTGAGTGCAACAGTCGGCCCTCCTGCATCTTTGTTTGACAATTTACACAATACTTCACCATAGTCCCTTCCCATTCACAGGTACAATCTTCTGGGCCCCTCTCACTCAATTCCCATTGTGTGAGGATCATTACTCTTGGTAAAACTGTGGTCCTACATTTCCCACAAATAAAAGCATCCATTACTTTTACGGGTTTTAGTTGCAACTCCCGTACATCTTCTTTCTTCGCCTCAGGTTTGAGGGGCTTATTTCTTCCTGGTCCTTCCCACAAAATGGGTAAGCCAGTAGGTTCCATGCAAATTGCACAGCTGTTTTGCAGCTTGTTCCACTTCATCATTTCGCATTCTGCTGACAGGTATCCTTTCTTGGCGTACTCCAAGATCTTCAGAGCCCTACCTGCCCAAAGCTCTGAGGTTGTTCTTCTTAAGATAACTCCCCCGCATATAGTGGCCAGTCTAATATAGGGGAGCATGGTGCTTGGTTCATTGGCCATAATCCGGTTTCTGGTTTGAAATAGCTAGGGATTGGTTTCAGTTGCTGTATTCCTTGGACTCCCTTCTTTGTCAACACTACCGTGTTTTTATCTAATATTCTCTTTACCTTATCTGTGACGTTGTATTTTGGCTTCACTGCAAATGCTGCTGGGTGATCCTGTGCTCTGACCCACACCTTCTGTCCAACCTCAAATGAAGTGTCGGAGGCTGGTTGTTCCTTTTTATCCTTGAAGCCCCGCCCACTTTCCAGCATTTTGAATTGACGTTGATTAAGTTCCTCAGCGGGGGAAGGTCTTCCGGCACGACGCCTGTCATTCAGGGCTTGCCCTATTTCCACAGTTTTGGTACTCCATTCTTTGGTATTAGCATTTTTAGCTATC
>JBBPBX010055350.1:0-13861 GCA_038048925.1 Garcialebias charrua | reverse complement strand
GGTTCACCCCAGTTTCATCCAAAATACAAATACAGGTAGTCCCCGACTTACGAGCGCTCTGACTTACGAGGTCCCGGACTTACGAGCATGCATCTCATTAAAAAAAAAAAAAAAATTTATTTTTTTTTTTACTTTTTTTTAATTTTTTATAAATGAATACATGTACAGTACTGGACAGTCACCAAGCACTTAGCCTATCCTAACACAGTTTTTAAAGATGAAGGAATAAGTTGAATTGTCTGCCTTTCACATAAAGGGAGCAAGCTCCCTATGGAGCCTGCAGGGAGGAGGGAGACAATTCAACTGATTCCTTCATCTTTAAAAACTGTGTTAGGATAGGCTAAGTGCTTGGTGACTGTACAGTACTGTACATTTATCTATTTATAAATAAAAAACAATAAAAAATAAAAATACTGTATATACTGTATATTTTTAATAAATAGATAAATGTACAGTACTGTACAGTCACCAAGCACTTAGCCTATCCTAACACAGTTTTTAAAGATGAAGGAATCAGTTGAATTGTCTCCCTCCTCCCTGCAGGCTCCATAGGGAGCTTGCTCCCTTTATGTGAAAGGGAGACAATTCAACTTATTCCTTCATCTTTAAAAACTGTGTTAGGATAGGCTAAGTGCTTGGTGACTGTCCAGTACTGTACATGTATTCATTTATAAAAAAAAAAAAAGTAAAAAAAAAAAAAAAAAATTTTTTTTTTTTTTTTTTTACTATGTGTTCCTACTTACGAATTTTTGACATACGAGCGCCCCCTAGAGACGGAACTCGCTCATAAGTCGGGGACTACCTGTACCCATAAATCCTAGGGTGAAAGGTGTAGAGCAGGGGTGTTCAGACTTTTTCAGCATGCGAGCTACTTTTGAAATGATCAAGTCAAAGTGATCTACCTACTATAAGGCCCCGTTTACACGAAAACAACCTATGGAAACATTAGTGGTTTTTCAATGTTTATTGGGGGTAATAAACAAACAAAAAAAGCTGGTTTACATGAAAAATGCTGTAGTTTTCATGTCAGACTGGTTGCCAGATAAGAAATTATGAACTAGTACTGTGGCTTTAAAATTATAGTATTTTGACCTAAACTGTTGTGTTTGCTGAGTAAAGATGTTCTAAGATTCAATTCAATTTAGTTTATTTATATAGCGTCAATTCACAAAATAAGTAATCTCAGGGCACTGAACAGACAATTTTTTTAATGTCATGCTGCGATCTACCAGTACTACCTCAGAGATCTACCAGTAGATCACGATCTACCTAATGAGCACCCCTGGTGTAGAGACACAAAAATGTACATGCTAGGTCGTGGCTTCAAGCCGACCACACCCTGCGGGTTTCGTGACTCTACAACTCTGTTTAGTGGGCAAATCAGAAACCCCATTTTTGTCACATTTCAGGTACCCATAAATCATAGCGTGAATGGACGAGCAACACCAAACTCACTGAGTGTTGTCAGGGGATCCAGCTGATCAGGACCTGTGAGTTTCAGCCCTTTGGGAGGTTCCTAAGAGGAGCTAGGGCCTTCCAAGGTCAAAAGGTCAAGGAAAATGAGAATTGACCCCAAACATACAGTACGCAGTCAAGGTGATACGCTGATCAAGTCCTGTGAGTTTCAGTCCTTTGCAAGGTTTCTAAGTGCCCCAACAGGCCCTCTAACCTCTAAAGGTTAAGAGGTCAGGCCAATATATAAATGCCCGTAATTCATAGAGGAAAGCAGCTAGGGACACAAAATTTTCAGGGTTACAGAAGGACTCCAGTTTAATGAGACCCTGAAGATTTGAAGTCATTTGCTTGTTTCTGGAGGAAGTCATAAACATTTATAAATTAAGGCCTTTGGAAGCCGCACTTATAGGTTTTGGCCCACAGCTTCGCATAGGAGGGTTCTACAAACATGGAGTGCATAACGTTGGAAAGGTCTGCTCAAGGGCAATTCAAAGAGACCAGTCGCAGCCTTTTGTGATCTTCCTAAGAGGGCCTAGAGCAGGGATGGGCAAACTAAGGCCCTGGGGCCGTATGCGTCCCTTTAAGCGTTTTAATCAGGTCCCCCGAATCAGAATTAATTATAATGGTAAACCTTGTTAATGTTTTATTTTCCCTGCAATTTTGGCGTTTCCCGATAGATGGCACCACACTCTAATACACTGACCTTTGTTGAGGTGCGCTGTCTTATGTCAAAGTCAAAAGTCAAAGTCAACTTTATTGTCAGAACTGCAATATGTACAAGACATACACAGGACCGAAATTGCGTTTCTCTCAGTCCCTCGGTGCAACAGTAACCATCTAAACACTTAACACTAAAACATATAATAAACATAAAATAGTAAAAAAGTGTAGTAAATGCTGCATTCAAGTGGTGTCGGAAGATTTGTCTTGCTGAGTTGTTTTCCCCAGTGGGAAAGTGATTTTTACGATCATTCCGACACCCTATGAACGCATCATTACTCAGCATTTTCCGTCTTTGAAGCTCAACCTTTTTGTAATGATGAGCGGAGCTAAAAAAAGAAAAGTGGACAGAGAATGTCGAGTGTTTAATAAGGAGTGGACAACCAAATATTTTTTTATCGAACACAGATCTACTGCTGTATGCCTGATATGCAAAGAGACTGTGGCAGTTTTTAAAGAGTATAACATCAGCCGTCACTTTACCACAAAACATGTCAACTATGCTAGCAAGCAGTCAGAGAAAGAACGGGAAGCTACTGCTCAGAGGTTGGTAGCTAATTTACAAGCTCAACAAAATGTTTTTCACCGTCAAAGTGCCATCCAAGAGTCAAGTACCAAGGCAAGTTTTATGCTATCATTCAAAATAGCAAAGGCCAGCAAGCCTCTGTCTGAAGGCGAGTTTTTAAAGGAATGTATGGTGGAGACAGCAGGTGTCTTGTGTCCAGAGGCCAAAGACAAGTTTGAGAAAATCAGTCTATCACGCAAGACAGTGACTCGCCGTGTGGAACTGATAGATGAAGATCTTACTAGCAACTTAAATAAAACGGCGGAGTCGTTCACGTTTTATTCATTAGCGCTGGATGAAAGCAATGATGTAAATTCCATTGCTCAGCTCCTCATTTTTATCAGAGGAATTAACAATAATAATAATAATAATAATAATAATAATTAATTCAATTTATAACGCACTTTTCATTACTGAAAATCTCAAAGTGCTACACATATATTGAATGCTACACACATTCATAAACCGGTGGCGGCAGACTACCATGCAAGGTGCTTTCCAGTCCTACCGGGAGCAACTCAGGGTTAAGTGTCTTGCCCAAGGACACAACGACACATGGTGCGGGTCCCGGGAGTCGAACCGCCAACTTTCCGATCGGGAGACGACTGCCATTACCACTACACCACGGCCGCCCAATACTTTTGAAATAACAGAGGAGTTTTTAACGTTGGAGTCTATGAAAGGAAAAACACGGGGGGAGGACTTGTATAACCGGGTGTCTGCTGTCATTGAAAATATGAAGCTGCCCTGGAGTAAACTTATCAACGTCACCACAGATGGATCTCTAAATTTAACAGGGAAAAATGTTGGCCTGCTGAAGAGAATCCAGGATAAAGTGAAAGAAGAAAATCCTGATCAGGATGTTATTTTCCTTCACTGCATCATCCACCAGGAATCTCTGTGTCAATCTGTATTACAGCTGAATCATGTTAGGGATCCTGTTGTAAAACGTGTCAACTTTATACGTGCAAGGGGACTTCAGCACCGTCAGTTCATTGCGTTCTTGGAAGAAAATGATGAAGAGCACCAGGACCTACTTTTTCACTCCCGTGTCCGCTGGTTAAGCTTGGGCAAAGTGTTTCAATGAGTGTGGGACCTCAAAGAGGAGATTGGTGCATTTTTGGAGCTACTGGGGAAGGCCAACAAATTTCTCGAGCTGAGCAACAAGAACTGGCTTTGTGACTTTGCATTTGCTATGGATACATTTTCACACATGAATGAGCTGAACGTGGCCATACAAGGAAAGGATCGGTTTGTGCATGACCTGTACACAAGTGTGAAAGCCTTCAAAGCCAAGCTGGCTTTATTTTCCAAGCAAATCTTAAATGGGTCATTCACTCATTTCCCCACACTAGCCACACTGAAAGAGGAGGCTGGTGCAAACGTGAAGAAATACAGCGAGTCACTGGATGCGCTCAACAATGAATTCTGCCATCGCTTAGTTGATTTTGAGAAAATCAACGTCACTTCAGTTGGTAGCCTGTCCCCTGTCACAAGACCCCGAAACAGCACCAGAAGCGCTGCAGCTAGAGCTGATTGACCTTCAGGCTGACGTTGTCTTAAAAGAGAAGTTCAAGTCTCTTACACTAAATGACTTTTATGCGTCACTTAATGAAGCGGTGTTTCCAAACCTCCGGAGGACGGCACAGAAGATGCTGGCGTTGTTCGGCTCAACCTACGTGTATGAACAGACGTTCAGCGTCATGAACTTCAACAAAGCCAGCCACAGATCCATGTTGACTGACCAACACCTCAGATCCATCCTGAGAATCTCCACAACAAAACTGACTCCAGACTTTGATGGGCTGGTTAAAAAGGGACACCAACAACATTGTTCCCAATGAAATTAAAAGTAAGTTTCTCGGCTCTTAAAAATGCATTTACGTGTTACAATGTAACACATAAATCCACTTTTTACAGCAGAGGATGTAACAGTTACATCATCTGCTGTAAAAAGTGGATTTACATGTTACATGTCATTTCTGTTAAGGTATGCACATAAGTGGTATACATGCTGTCACTGTTCTGATGATCTGCATCTCCAACCAGTTCTGAAATGTTCAGGAGGAGAGTGATGATAATGTCCTGAAGGATATCAAAACTTTAAATGCTTCAAAATGGTAACTGAGTACATTTTAAAAAGCTGTATTTTGTTAATTTAATTTTCAGTGTTTTAAGAGTAATTTCAGTAAGAAATTCTGTGGGACTTAGAATATATATTTAGTTGTAATGCTTCTGTTAATTTTCTATTGAAATTAAAGCATGTTTTCTACATATCCCATGTTGTTTTTTATCTAATGAAGTGAATTACCAAAACACTCCATCCATCTGCTCCTGGTCTGGCCCCTCTGTAAAATTTTAGAACCCTCTGTGGCCCACGAGTAAAAAAGTTTACCTACCCCTGGCCTAGAGCCTACCAAAGTCAAAAGGTCAAAAGGTCAAGGAAAATGAGTACGGATCCCAAACACACAGCACACAGTCAAGGTGATACGTTGATCAGGACCTGTGAGTTTCAGCCCTTTGCAAAGTTCCAAAGGGCAGCTAGAGCCTTCCAAAGCAAAAAGGTCATAAGGTCAGGCCAATATATAAATGCACGTAATTCATAGAGGAAAGTAGCTAGGGACACAAAAATTTCAGGGTTACATAAGGACTCCAAAATGATGACACCCTAAGAATTTGAAGTAGTTCGTTTGTTTCTGGAGGAATTTATAAACATTTAAATATTAAGGCCTTCGGAGGCCACACTTACAGGTTTTGGCCCATAGCTTCGCGTAAGAAGGTCGTACAAAAATGGACTACCTACCGTTGGAAAGGTCTGCTCAAGAGCAATTCAAAGAGACCAGTCTCAGCCCTTTGTGAGCTTCCTAAGAGGACCTAGAGCCTTCCAAAATCAAAAGGTCAAGGAAAATGCGTATTGACCCTAAACGCACAGCACGCAGTCAGGGTGATACGCTGATCAGGACCTGTAAGTTTCAGCTCTTTGCAAGGTTCCTAAATGGGTCAATAGGCCTTCCGAAATGAAAAGGTCATAAGGTCAATGTGTTTTTGCCCACAACTTGGCGTAGGAAAGTCGTACAAACTCAAGCCATATTTCGTTGGAAAGATCTCGGCGAGCCGGATGTGAAAATGTGAGCCCCGCGAGGGTGCGTGGTTTTCCCAAGCAGGGAAGGTGTTTTATCCATTCATATTGGTATTTCAATATCATAAAGTATCGACTGTGCCCCTATGGTACCGTTCTATGCCCATGGGCATAGAATGGCCCCACATGGGCACGGCCATGGGCACCAGAAGGCACAACACGGGCATGGTCAATACTTTATATTGTGAATACAATTGTAAATGGCTCGTGCCCGTCTCGTGCCTTGCCATGCCCCTATCCGTGCCCCTCTGGTACCGTGCTATGCCCATAGACATAGAACAGTCCCACATGGGCACGTCCATGGGTACCAGAAGGCACGACACGGGCATGGTCAATACTTTATACTGTGAATACAATTGTGAATGGCTCGTGCCCGTCTCATGACTTGCCATGCCCCCATCCGTGCCCTTCTGGTACTGTGCTATGCCCATGGGCATAGAACAGTCCCACATGGGCACGGACATGGGCACCAGAAGGCACGAGACGGGCATGGTAAATACTTTGCGATATTGAAATAGCAATGTGAAAGAAAGAACGAGATCTCGGATACAAGCGGCTGAAATGAGTTTTCTCCGTAGGGTGTCTGGACTCTCCCTTAGAGATAGGGTGAGAAGCTCAGTCATCAGGGAGGGACTCGGAGTAGAGCCGTTGCTTTTCCACATCGAGAGGAGCCAGTTGAGGTGGCTCGGGCATCTGGTTAGGATGCCTCCTGGACGCCTCCTTGGTGAGCTGTTCTGGGCATGTCCTACTGGGAGGAGACACAGAGAAAGACCCAGGACACGCTGGAGGGACTATGTTTCTCGGCTGGCCTGGGAACGCCTTGGGATTCCCCTAGAGGAGCTGCTCCAAGTGAGAGAGAGGGAATTCTGGGCCTCCCTACTTAGGTTACTACTTCCACGACCCGACCCCGGATAAGCGGAAGAAAATGGATGGATGGATGGATGGATGGATATGAATGGACCGTGCCTATAATGACCATTATATGCCCATAGGCATAGAATGGTCCCACATGTACACGGACAAGAGGATGAACCTGACAAGCCTGGGTTCCTCTGAGCTACTTCCTCCCATTCCCCATCCCATCTCTCCTCTATAACTAGGTGAAAGTTTAAGCTTGTTAACAGGCAAGGATGGTACCTGAAGGACACGGCCAAAATTTCCCTTGCAAAATGTCAAATTTTGAACCGTCCCCTCTCCCTCCCCACCTGAACATGCAAGGATGGTACCTGAAGAGCACGGCCAAAAATTTCCCTTACAAAATGTCAAAATTTGAACCGGCTGTAACTTGGTCAGTTTTCGACCTACGGAGATTCCGATTCCATAGTCAGAAAGCACTCGGCCTGGAGAACCCGAAAAGTGCTGTGATACGGTATCGTTGTGCTGTGGGTGGCCCCCCGGACGACATATCAAAGGTCTTGGTGGATGGAAAAAAATTTGACCTCTCAGATCCTCACCAAATTTTACACAGTTGTTCGGCTCTGCGTGGTGACCATCTCACCAAAATTTGGTATCTCTAGGTCAAAAGGGATGCTGTCAGGCTGAAGAAGGAGTCCTATTGGGCCTTTTTGGCTTGTGGAACCCCGGAAGCAGCTGATAGGTATCGGCAGTCCAAGCGGCATGCGGCTCGGGTGGTTCCTGAGGCAAAAACTCGGGCGTGGGAGCAGCTCGGAGAGGCCATGGAGAATGACTTCCGTACGGCTTCGAGGCGATTCTGGTCCACCATCCGGCGTCTCAGGGGGGGAAAGAGGTACGCGACCAACACCATTTATGGTGGGGGTGGCGTGCTGCTGACCTCAACTCGGGATGTTGTGAGTCGGTGGGCAGAATACTTCGAAGACCTCCTCAATCCTACTGGCACGTCTTCCACTGAGGAAGCGGAGCCTGGGGACTTTGGGTCGGGTTCTCCGATCTCTGGTGCTGAGGTCGCCGAGGTGGTTAAAAAGCTCTGCGGTGGCAAGGCTCCAGGGGTGGATGAGATTCGTCCGGAGTTCCTTAGGGCTCTGGATGTTGTAGGGTTGTGTTGGCTTACGCGACTCTGCAATATCGCGTGGACATCGGGGGCAGTTCCCTTGGATTGGCAGATTGGGGTGATCAGGATAAGCCACATCTATCCTGAAAATTTGGCCTTCTTACCCTAAGACCCCCAAACGGCCCAGCAAAGGCCGGTCAGATGATTTTTTGTGAAAAATAGTGTTACAGAAAAAAAATTATACCTCAAGACCCCGAAGTTCTGGAGACTCCAGATTTGAATCACACATAAAGTAAGCCCTAAATGAGTGTGAAAGTTTTGTGCACGTACGTGCACGGGAAGGGGTCCAAATTTACAAAATATGTTCAGAAAATATAGTTTTTGGGGGCCAAAATTATTTAAGTTCCTATCTCGGGGCCGAAAGCATTTAGGGACCCCAGATTTGAGGTGTCAACATTGGGGCGAGGGTGGAACACATCCATCTTGTCATTTTTTTCATAACTGTTTTTTCATGTTTCCAGCCTGGGGTCACGGATGGGGTAAGGGTCTTGATCCGACACAGTGTTTTGCCATGGTCAGATGACTATCCTAGTTCATTTTTTTAGAAAGGTGCTAGGAGGCTGATTTTTGATTATGTTGTTCTCGGGCTCAAGCCAAAAGCGTGGGATTTGGTCCCGTGCGCCTCGGGCCCCTGGGTCCCCCGTAGTGGATTCCCAAAGGCTGGAAAAGGCCTAAAAGTCTAAGGTTGATATTTTTTGAACCGTCAGTCTGATTTCCAACAAACCTACATGGATCTTCACGTCTCAGGGCCCTCTTTAACTTTTGTCAGAGCCAGAGGCCTGGGACCCCTAAGGGGCCAACTTTTTTCAGGGACCTCGTTGAGCAACGGGATAAAGATGGTTGGGTTTGGGGTGTAAAACTATGTGTGGTTATCTGTTTTGATGGTAATATTTGTGTTTCGGGGATCCTTGGGGCATAGCAATTTTTGGCCCTTGAGAGGGACAAAGACCGACACTAGGGGGCATGGGCAATACATTTTAGCAGGTTACCCTAAAATAGCCAACAGGCTATTTTAGGGGGTTAGACTGAAGCTGGATGGCCTAAACTTTTTGGGTCCTGTCAGACCATTTATATGAAAGTGTCTTGAAAGTTTCAGCTTTACAGCTACTTTGTAGCTAGAGCTAATAGCTTAAAAGTGGTATTTATTTTTTTCAAAAAGTGCCAGGATGTTGATTTTTGAGTATGTTGTTCTCGGGCTCAAGCCGAACATGGGAGACTTGGTCCCGTGTGCCTCGGACCCCTGGGTCCACCGTAGAGGCCGTAGCATATTTAGGCCCCTGAGAGGGGCATAAACCAGGACTAAGGGGACACAGCATCATCCTTTGCCCAAAAACTGCTATTTCTAAGCATATTTTGCATTTTTTGCAAACTAAACATGCGTGTACATGCATGAAACACATACGTAAGTCTCGGGCCTTATCCCATCTTTATGACAATGTTGGTCTCAAGTCTGTACACGGCCTATATGTCACATTGTAACCCTAAGGGGCACACAACAACCATAAGGGGTACGGCCCATACGTTACTATAAGGGGCACCAGAAGGCACGAGACGGACACGGTCTATACTTGTGATATTGAAATAGCAATGTGAATGGCCAATGCCCGTCTGGTACCGTTCTATGCCCATGGGTATATAACGGACCCACATGGGCACGGCCAATACTTTATAGTGTGAATACCATTGTGAATGGACCGTGCCCGTCTTGTACCTTGCCATGCCCCCGTCCGTGTCCCTCTGGTACCATTCTATGCCAATGGGCATGGAACGGTACCAGAGGGACATAGTCATGGGCACCAGAATACACAAAACGGGCATGGCAAATACGTTATGAAATTGAAATGGCAATATGAATTGCATGGCCCACGGCTTCGCGTAGGAAGGTCGTACAAACATGGGCTGCATACCGTTAGAAAGGTCTGCTCAAGGGCAATTCAAAGAGACCAGTTTCAGCGCTTTGCAACATTCCTAAGGGGACTTAGGGCCCTCCAAATTCAAAAAGTCAAAAGGTCAAGGAAAATGCGTATGGACCCCAAATGCTCAGAATGTAGTCAGGGTGATACGCTGATCAGTACCTGTGAGTTTCAGCCATTTACGAGGTTCCTAAGGTGGGCTTGGACCCTCCAAACTGAAAAGGTTATAAGGTCAGGCCAGGTCATTTTGGTTATCTGTACTCAGAGTCCCATTTCCTTGGTAAACAGTGACTTTTCTCTCTGCTCTGTGCTCTATTATACAAAGTCCCACTGCAGTCCTGCATTCCTGCACATCATAGCAGTCCTCTTTAATTTACTCATTTATGTAATTATTTATCTCAATCACACTGAAGCCTATGGGCAATTTTCCAACAACTTACAGTCAAAACAACTGTTCCTCTTAAAAATGTCATAAGCTACAATAAACATCATAATTTCTGAAAAAGTTGGCTGTATGTCATGGCCAGTAGCCTGAGTCTGATTGTTTTTATCTAAATTATTTTTAGCTTTCTCTGTGGATCATGATTTTGGCTCTTGCTTCTACTTTCTGCTTTCCTCCATTGTCTGACTTCCTGTACAACCATTTGACCCTTGCTCCTCTATTTTAACTATCATCTGTAACAAACAAAATTGTTCATGACTGTTGCACTCCCGTTTCCATCTTATTTAGAATACAAAACCTGGTACTTGACCCTGTATATGTGTTGTTTTGTCTAAATGTATGTGTTTTAGTGTATGTAACACATTACTTTGTCTATTTGTATTTGTTTCTTTTTAAATGTTCAAAGTAGGGATGCACCGATCCACATTTCTCACTTCCGATCCGATACCGATACATAACAACTGAGTATCGACCGATACAGATACTTTTCCGATCCGATATCAGTGTTCAAGCATAGGAGGCTGTAATAATTAAGTTCTTGAAGGCACGTATGTTACACAAAACTCGGACTTTTGTGAGGTAAACCCAAAGAAGACACTCTGAGCCTCACTACAGTAATTCACAAACAAATGGCATACAAGAAGAGGCAGGTCTCTTCCACAGACGTCCTTCTGACTCATGGTGCAAGGAACACTAGTCTAAAATACTGCTAAGCATTATGGGAAATCATCACATTCTACTCCCCATTTTCTAGTCTTATTTTTAATTCTGGCACTATATGAGTTGTAATTCTTGTTGAATTTTATCAACAGATACAGATTTAATCTATAATTGAACACTAATATACCGCTAAGTAACAATGTTAAGACAGAAGTCACAGAGTATGGTGAAATATATGTGCTCTCTGACATCTAGAAAGTATCGGAAATATCGGCAGGTTGGTTCCGATACCCGATACTTACATTCTGCTGGTATCGGATACCGATACCGATACTGGATCGGATCTGCCCTATCCCTAGTTCAAAGTGCAAAAGTGTGATTCTAACAGTAGTTACAGTTTTAACAAGTTTGTCTGTTGTTGTATAACAAAAGCTATATGAATTGTTGCAATAATTTTGTATACCTATTACCATCCATCCATCCATCCATCCATTTTCTTCCGCTTATCCGAGGTCGGGTCGCGGGGGTAGCAGCCTAAGTAGGGAGGCCCAGACTTCCCTCTCCCCAGCCACTTGGAGCAGCTCCTCTGGGGGAATCCCAAGGCGTTCCCAGGCCAGCCGAGAAACATAGTCCCTCCAGCGTGTCCTGGGTCTTCCTCTGGGTCTCCTCCCGGTGGGACATGCCCGGAACACCTCACCAGGGAGGCGTCCAGGAGGCATCCTAACCAGATGCCCGAGCCACCTCAACTGGCTCCTCTCGATGTGGAGAAGCAGCGGCTCTACTCCGAGTCCCTCCCGGATGACTGAGCTTCTCACCCTATCTCTAAGGGAGAGTCCAGCCACCCTGCGGAGAAAACTCATTTCAGCCGCTTGTATCCGAGATCTTGTTCTTTCGGTCATAACCCAAAGCTCATGACCATAGATGAGGGTGGGAACGTAGATCGATCGGTAAATTGAGAGCTTTGCCTTTTGACTCAGCTCTCTCTTCACCACGACAGACCGGTACAGCGCCCGCTTCACTGCGGACGCTGCACCTATCCGCCTATCGATCTCACGCTCCAGTTTTCCCTCATTCGTGAACAAGATCCCGAGATACTTAAACTCCTCCACTTGGGTAAGGACCTCCTCCCCGACCCGGAGAGGGCACGCTACCCTTTTCCGGCTCAAGACCATGGCCTCGGATTTGGAGGAACTGATCCTCATCCCGGCCGCATCACATTCAGCTGCAAACCGCTCCAGCGAAAGCTGTAGATCACGAGCTGATGAAGCCAATAGGACCACATCATCTGCAAAAAACAGAGAAGCGATTCTAAGGCCACCAAAACGGATCCTCTCAACACCTTGGCTGCGCCTAGAAATTCTGTCCATAAAAGTTATAAACAGAATCGGTGACAAAGGGCAACCTTGGCGGAGTCCAACTCTCACCGGAAACGAGCCTGACTTACTGCCGGCAATGCGGACCAAGCTCTGACACCGGTCGTACAGGGACCTAACAGCCCATATCAATGGGCCTGGTACCCCATACTCCCGGAGTACCCGCCACAGAACCCCCCGAGGGACGCGGTCGAATGCCTTTTCCAAGTCTACAAAGCACATGTAAACTGGTTGGGCAAACTCCCACGCACCCTCCAGGACCCTGTTGAGGGTGTAGAGCTGGTCTAGTGTTCCTTATACCTATTACGTACAATTTTATTTATTTATCTGTGTTTCACTTTCTAGGTTTAAAGTTACCCTTTTTAAACCTATATTTTCTGATCACACGTTCTTTTTAGAAAACATAGCCTAAAATCCTCTGACCTAAAGTTAAACTTTTGTTTAGATCATAAGTCGTTACATCAATAGTTTTTCCTAAAGTGTCCTATTAAAGTGTCCTATTCCTATTCAGATAATATTGTAAACTCGAGTTGTAATTATGATTTGGTTGTTATTAGGGATGTGCCGATCAGGTTTTATGAAACCGATCACGATACCGATCACCTATGTGTGACGATCACCGATACCGATCACAAATGCCGATCGCTTATATGTGTGCCGATCACATATACCGATCACCGATCAGATGGATTTGCTGTAACTTATGAGTGCTGCTTCTGGCTACAAGATCTGAAAACTTTTCAGATCTTGTAGCCAGAAGCAGCACTCATGTTCTTTTCAGAACCATAAAATCACCATAATTCAGACAAAAACATATTTTTACTCATTTATTTCAGAGAAAACATTTTTTATGTGTATGTGTGTTTTAATGTTCTTAATTTCATGTGTACAGCACTTTGTTGCAGCTGTGAATGTTTTAAATGGCTTTATAAATACGTAAAGTATCATTATTATTTTTTATTTTTTTAAATAATTTTGTGCTTTTTTGAACAACTTCCTGCGGGAACCAGGAACCGGAAATACCGCCTCCGCCATTTTACATTCATTAGTTCCAGAGTCTCTGCACTCGGCAGTCGGCTTTTGGAGGACTGTTTCTCCCATAAGAGGATGCCTCATACGGATAAATTAACTGGAAACACTCCCTGAACTCTGTGAATGTCTCAGGACTGGAGCAGCAGCCGCGATCGCTCCGCCGAGCGCTCCCACAGCGCCGCGCGAGACCAGCAGCTCATGGTATGAGCTAAGGCTAACATGCTAAACCAGAGCTGCAGCAGACAGCCGGCTTTGTGCGATCAGAGGTTCCTGGAGCTCGCCTCGATGTCGGACTGGAAGCAGAAGATATCGGGGGACACCCAGCTAACTTGGAATAACAAAGCCGACAGCCTTTTTGAAGCCGCAGCTAAACTGGACTGCCCGTAACTGCGCAGCGGACTCGGTGGGGCTACTCGGTGGGGCTACATGCTAACAGGTGTTGCTAATGGCGGCGCTGGCAGACGGCTTTTGGTAAGTTATTAAAACGTATTAAAACATTTTAATGACGAATTAGGTTTGTTGTGTTGAAGGAC
>JBBPBX010055349.1:10109-23132 GCA_038048925.1 Garcialebias charrua | reverse complement strand
CACCGTTCAGCGAGTGCTCCTTTTCGGCTCCAGCTGCAGCGGGGGCTTCCCTCCTCTCTGCTCCTCTCTGCTCCTGGACTCCAGCACTAGCAGGCGTTCTCTGATTCCAGCAGCAGGTTGAGTGACGCACGTACTCAGCCGTTGACTTCTCAGCCGTTGGCTTGACTTGACTGCGACACGACCAGCACGGAGCGGCAGGAAAGGCTGAGTTCTGACTTTAGCACGGAGCGGCAGGAAAGGATGAGTTCTGACTGTTACTCCTCTCGAGTTCATTCATGGATCAACGTCGTTCTTGGGTTTTAACAGACATTTATTGTAGACAACTTAACTTAATGCCCCATAAATGCCGTCAGAACTAAAAAGAAACACAGACCTAAATTAGTTCACGGCAAATAAAGATTTACAGAAATAAAAGACAAATACTGTACTGTAAAAGACACAAATAAAACAATAAATCGTACCTCATTGGCCACATTAACTCCAGAGGAATAAAGACGATTTTCTACAGCTTCTTCTTACAAAAAGAAACGTAAAACACCCCTTTGTCTTCAGGGGGAACTTCTTGTAGTCTTGTCTTCTGCAGTAACGGTTCTCTAACGGTTTCCATGGCAACTGTGTCAATCAATCTTACGCCAAGGGAAACAACGTGGCATGCGGAACAAAAGATACGTTCCCCCATACATTTCAATGCATTTTAACACAAAAAATGAACCTTAACAACATAAATTACTGAAAGTTGTTACTTGTCTATTATTTAATGTTTTATATTAAACACTAATATTTATTGCTCTCTTTAACTGAATATTGAATAATGCATAAAATGAGATCTGCCCTTGATGGCAGCTACACTCCCACCAAATCACTTGTGATTTCTATTATAAACTCTATTATGAACTTGTGAGTGGGTCTATTCTGCCTCTAGCAGTGTAACTGTCTTATGAATAGGCCTGTCCAAATGTACTTGTTTAGTGAGTCTCTTTCCATGACAATCTAATGCAGAGTCACTGATCAACTGCTGCACCTTGCGAACACATCCATCTTCACTTGGATACACCGCTGTGACCTTAGCGAGTTTCCACTTGTTTCTAGGCGCTGTGTCATCTTGCACGATCACTGTGTCGTTGACTTTAGCATTTCTCCTTGTTCTTTGCCATTTAGTCTTTGCTGTAGTCTCACGTCTGAATTTCCTGCATTTCATACAGCTGTAGATATAGGAGCCTACTGCTCGACTACATCCAACTATCCAAATGCCGTTTGCTCTTAGCTCATTTATTGTCATGCCTCGACCTTGATGTTTCACTCGCTGATGATAGTGATCGATCAGCAACCTTGTGACGTGGCTGGTCTTTGGTAAAATAGCTGGATACTTGACGTGTGGATGTAACGTAGCTTGCTCTAATCTACCTCTCACTCGGAGGACTCCTTTGTGGTCCAGGAAGGGATTGAGTCGATAGAGTCTGTTTGTCTTGTCTTCAGTTAACTCTTTTCGGGACTGAAGTTCCTTGATTTCTTTGGAGAAGACTGACCCTTGTACCATGGTTATGATTCTAAGTTCAGCTTCTTGTCTTTCTTCAAGACTTGTGGCTTCATGGGTTTTTCTTTGCTTCTTCTTAAACTCTCTTCCAAATCTGATAAGTCTTGCAATAGCCTTGACTAGTTTTGACCAGCTGGAGAATTTCACAAAACGTTCTGCCAGAGAATCCACCCTTGACGACGTATGGTGTACAACTACTTTGCATACTTTGGGGTCCTCTGATTGAAGTTCTCCCACCTTAGCCTCTTTATTGGGAAGCTCTTCTTGCCAGAGAAAACTTGTTGAAGTGAAACGTAAATCCTCTTGAGAGAGGTGAGAATCTTCTACTTTCTTTTCAGTGAAATCAGCCTCAAGCACTTTGATCACATCTGATGGTGTGACAACTTCTTTGACTTGGGTGCGACAAACGTAGTGCACTTCTTTGACAATACTCCTGTGACTACATCCAATAATGTCTCCATAGTTCACACAAGGATCAACACCTCCAACTATTGTCCAGCCGAGATCTGTCTTTTGGCCAAAAGGCTCATTGTCTTTTCCTGACACAACTGCTCTAGGTACCAGTGCTTGTGAACAGTTATAACCTATCAGCAGACCAACATCGCATTCAATCTGAGGTGCTATTTCATCAGCAAGGTGCTCCAAATGTGGCCATGCTCTCGCCGTCTTGGGTGTGGGAATATGGTTTAAATTGGCAGGGATGAACTCTCTTGTGTAGGTAGTAGGAAGGGAGATTTTCTTTGATGAGTAGAAACCTCTGATTTGTAGCCCTGAGATCCTTTGACTTGGAACAACTTCCTCTTTGTATGACAATGTAGAGAGCTTTAACTTTACATCTCTCTTTTCTGTATCCAGAACGTCTGCCTTTTCTTGCAAAACAAATGTAGTGTCGCTCTGAGTGTCCAGAAGGGCGTATACTAGCATTTCCTGTTCTGGGTTGCTTACTGTGGATAACCAAACTGGAATCACTGTAGATGTGAGATCACTCTTGTCACCTTGGATCACACGGTTTGAGATTGCCTCACTTAAAGTTTCTTTACTTTGTTCTTTGGTTTGTTTGGTTTCCCTGGCTTCTTTCATCCCTTTAATTTCTCTTTGTTCTTTATCTCTGTCCTTATTTCTTTTGAATTCTTTGTCTCGTTCTTCATGTAGGCACGTTGGGTGTTTTCCCTGGCAGGTGTTACAGATATTTCTTCTTTCACATTTCTTAGACAGGTGTCCAAAGCTGAGACATCCAAAACACAGTCCTTTTAGCTTCACAAACTCCACTCTTTCAACTAGCGTCTTTTCCATAAACTTTCGACATGTGTGAATGCTGTGATTTAATTTTTCACAGAATACACATTTGTTTGTTTCTGTTTTCTCTTCTGAGCTGCTTGCAAACACCTTTGCTCCAACACTTTGAGCCTTTAAGGGTTTCAGCTTCTCTGAGTCATTTGCTTTAAGTGCATGTAGTGATGTCACTGGGTTGCACGCTATCTTGGCCTCTCTTGTGATAAAGTCAACAAAGTTGCTAAATGTTGGAAATGAACCATACTCCTCTTCAATCTGAATGACTTTTCTATTCCATCTTGCTGTAAGCCAATCAGGAAGCTTGCTGAGCATTCTCTGGTTCTCACTACAGTCATTTAGAACCTCAAGACTTGTTATCTGAGACATTGCTGCTTCACAGCTCCTGAGAAAGTCTGAGAACTCTCTTAGTTCAGTACTGTCCCTTGGTCCAATTTTCGGCCATGATGAAAGCTTATCTCTGAAGGCTTTGGCGATCATAAATGAACTTCCATATCTTTCCTCCAGAGTGTTCCAAGCTGTGTGGTATGCCAAATCTGTTTCCAGCAGGAAGTAACCTTCGATAGCCTTTCTTGCGGGACCACCAACATACTTTCGAAGATAGTAAATCTTTTCACTTACTGGGATGTTCTTTCTTTCAATAAGCATTTGAAAAGAAATTTTCCAGTCCTTGTACTTGATAGGATCACCACTGAAAACAGCGGGTTCTGGAACTGGTAGACGGCTAAGGTTAATGGACTCTGCTAAAACCTTAGCTAGTACAGTTATTCCATCTTCTTGTGTGGCATAACTAGGTTGCTGACTTGAGGTGACTTGTGACCTAATAAATGGTTGTGCACTTGGATTGAGGTTTGACGATGCAAGCTTTGGTTCAGGCGGGCTTATTGGATTTGATGTGATCCTTCTTGGGTTGCTCGTATCATGCAGAAGCCCTGATATTTCGTCATCTGAGTTGCATTCTTGCTCATACACTTTCAGCTGTGCTTTGGCAGCGTTCACTTGTTTTACAGTTTCTAAACGTTCAAGCTCTCTTCTCCTTTGCTCTAATGCTCTTTGAGTTTCGGCGTTCTTTGCTTCTTGTTTTGCAAGCCTTTCTTCGTTTTTTAATTCAAGCTCTTCGAGTTTCTTTCTTTCAGACTCCATTTCTTCCATCATCTTTAGAGTAGCTTCCATTGCAGCCAGTTCTGCTGCTGCTTCTTGCCTTTTGACAGACAGCTTGCTTGAGTAACTTGAACGTGCACTTCTTGGTTGTTTAGAACTTTGGGAGGCTGTTGAGGTGAACACGGAGCTAACTTCGCTCCATCTCACCGATCTTTTTTCTATATCTTTCTCATCTTGGGAGGCTGCTGAAGTGAACACGGAGCCAGCTTCGCTCCAACTCACCGATCTCCTTTCTATATCGTTCTCATCTTCTTTTGGAGCCGTGCTTTCTTGGGCTTGTTTTATAATCTTTTGGGAAACTTCATCACACGTGTCCACTCTGCGACGAGTGTCTCCATCAGGTGTTTCATAATTGCGCAGCTCTTCATAAACTTGCTTCACTTCTCCTGAAGCATGTTGGATTTGAACAATGTGATTATGCAAATTTGTTTTAATAGGTGCATCAAGAGCTCCTTTAGCCTGTTTGGCAACAGTTTTCCATTTGTTATAGCAGAACTTGAAACGAGTTTGAAGCTTGTTTAATCTCTGTTCATGCAGTGCTTGGCCTTTCTCTGTGCGTTTTCTCTGTCTTACACTTTTCCTCAAGCTCTCTGCTGGAACAGCTTGACTTGTGATTGGCTCTAATGGGTTACTATCTGCGGCTTCTTCATGATTTCCATCTCGCTTCAACTCCACCACTTCAGCATCACAGTCTTTTTGCATGGCTTTCTCGCTGCTCATTGTCTACTTTGGGCCTTATTAATTTAGTTTAATGTTGGTGTCCTTGTATTAAAGTCTGTAGTTTTAATTTAGCTTAAAGACTACCCTTTAATGTGTTTATAAACTTGAATAATCCTCTGTTATTCCTTTCTTTTCAAAATGAACCTAAATGTTGTGTGAGTTTAATTTCCCTTTTAAATACCACCCTTTGAATATATTTACAAACTGAAATAATTTTCTCTTCAAATATCAAGTTAAGTGTGGTATTATAAACCTTAAATCAGAATAAAAAATCTTTCATTTGTTACAAACAGAAAATGATTTCCATGTCAAACAAAATTACATGTATACAACTTAATGCACACTTTTCCTTCTTTTGTTCACACTTAATTTGTCAAACACTTGTACTGTAATTCACTTAACATTAGCTTGGTAACAATCACCTTTGTATTTAACAAACAATTTCTTAACCTTTAAACTTGTGTTTTTTTTTACCACAGCACTTTACCCTTTTAAGCACTTAACAGAGTCCCTTCAAAGTTAGCTAGGTTAGTTCAACTGTTCACCATTAACTTATTTTAAAGGTGTTACTTGAGTAGATTAACCACGCTGAACTCCTGGACACTGGCTGCCTCCTTCGGGTGATCCGTGCAGCGTTTCCTTTGATCACAGAGTGACGTCACCGTTCAGCGAGTGCTCCTTTTCGGCTCCAGCTGCAGCGGGGGCTTCCCTCCTCTCTGCTCCTCTCTGCTCCTGGACTCCAGCACTAGCAGGCGTTCTCTGATTCCAGCAGCAGGTTGAGTGACGCACGTACTCAGCCGTTGACTTCTCAGCCGTTGGCTTGACTTGACTGCGACACGACCAGCACGGAGCGGCAGGAAAGGCTGAGTTCTGACTTTAGCACGGAGCGGCAGGAAAGGATGAGTTCTGACTGTTACTCCTCTCGAGTTCATTCATGGATCAACGTCGTTCTTGGGTTTTAACAGACATTTATTGTAGACAACTTAACTTAATGCCCCATAAATGCCGTCAGAACTAAAAAGAAACACAGACCTAAATTAGTTCACGGCAAATAAAGATTTACAGAAATAAAAGACAAATACTGTACTGTAAAAGACACAAATAAAACAATAAATCGTACCTCATTGGCCACATTAACTCCAGAGGAATAAAGACGATTTTCTACAGCTTCTTCTTACAAAAAGAAACGTAAAACACCCCTTTGTCTTCAGGGGGAACTTCTTGTAGTCTTGTCTTCTGCAGTAACGGTTCTCTAACGGTTTCCATGGCAACTGTGTCAATCAATCTTACGCCAAGGGAAACAACGTGGCATGCGGAACAAAAGATACGTTCCCCCATACATTTCAATGCATTTTAAACACAAAAAATGAACCTTAACAACATAAATTACTGAAAGTTGTTACTTGTCTATTATTTAATGTTTTATATTTAACACTAATATTTATTGTTCTCTTTAACTGAATATTGAATAATGCATAAAATGAGATCTGCCCTTGATGGCAGCTACATCTTCTATTCAAAGAATTATTTGGAGCGTTGTCGCTGGCAGGTTCACCTCCTGCAGTAGGCTGGCTGTTGATAGCTGTCGGTGTCTTTCTGGATTCACATATTTTCTTTTTTAACCATCTATCCATCTTTTCTCAGCTCCGACAAGAAGTTGAGTGAAGGCTGCTTTGATCGACAGGTGTCCCATCAGCGAGTCACGCCTATTTTCACACCCTTCTACTTTGCCAGTGCAATGATTTTGCTGAACACTAGCTGGCAGCATATACATGTGTATTATTTGAAGGCACTTCAGTCTTTTTTTTTTTCACTTTTTTTTTTTTCAAATTTTCTTGAAGGCACTTCAGTCTTTTTTCACTTTATTTTTTCAAATTTTCTCGCGTACCCCCTAAGTCCCTCCTGCATACCCCCAGGGGTACGAGTACCCCACTTTGGAAAGCACTGATGTTATTACTGTTTTTCTCTTACATTTTGTTGTTGGATGTAACTGGGACCCTGTGTACATAATCTCATTTCATCACATGTACTACATGCGGTGCAAATGACAATAAAGACTCTCTGACTCTGAGGTAACATGTTAAAACGTGGATAAACAATGGTGCAGCCTTTTGGAGGGACACACCGAGCTAACGGGTGCTAAAATGCTGACGCTACCCCCAACGGAGACACGGACTGACTGGCAGTGGAGACCAGCTCACAGTAAGAAATTGTATTTTTTTATTTAATTAATACCATACCATACCATACCATTTTATTTATAAAGCACTTTAAACCATGCTTGGTAATTAATGTACAGTATGTCTCTAAATAAATGTACTGTACAGTACATGTATGTGTTTTTTGATAATTATGTAGCTGTGTTAGGATAGGCGAAGTGCTTGGTAACTTACATGTACGTGTAGTCAGTGGTGGCTGGTGTGGGTTCCGATGTACGAATTTTCGAGTTACAAATTATGCCTAGGAACAGAACTCGTACATAAGTCGGGGACAATGTGTATTATTGTTTGTACCTCTTCTGTTCTTTGTTTGAAACAGGCCTCTCTTGTAAATGAGTCCACGTGGCTCAGTGAGACTAAGCTGTATAAATAATGGTTGAATGAATGAAAAAATAGATGGAGTTTGTTAAAAAAAATGTTTTGACCCCAAAGTTGTTCTTTTCTCTTTGTCTTTTGGAGTCTTCATGTCGTGCAACATTATATTTTGTGACAGATTCATTGCACTTTAAACGTCTTTAAAGATTGTTGTGTTATCGTGTCAGCAAGTAAAATATTATGATCATTATTTAAACTCTTTTGAATGATCCTGCTTGAACTTTACGTTTGATAAAACTACTGTCTTCTTTTATGTTCTGTATCCTCACAGGAGGAGCTCTAAATATCCACTGGCTTCATGCAAAAAAAAAATTATCCATTAAAACTCTTACACTTCTTACTGTAAATTTAATACAATCCTTTTTGCTTTTGTCACATCCCATAACATCAAGCTGCTGTCTGCAGTAACTCACGTGTTTTACACTGAGCTCCATAGTAGCCAGGTGGACAGCGGCACACTCCAGGAAATAAACAGATCTCATTCTCCAGACACGCCTGCTCCCCTTCACACACAGCTACACAAACACACACATACACAAGGTTCAAAGGAGAAACTGACAAACTAAATGTGAAGGAGTCAAAAATGTAATTGTATTTCGCAGTTAGGTTGCATGAACTCACGTATGGTGCACTCGTCTCCCTGCTGACGCCATCCAGTGCAACAGACCAGAGTGGAATTGTCCCTGGAAATTCAGGAAACAAGTACATGAGCCTGAAAAATCTAAAACTTTGGCCGTGAAACCCTGGAGTTGTCAAAATAGGCAGCAGCAGACACTGGAGATGGTGGCAAAACTAAAATACAAAGCATGTTGATTGAAACATTTAGCCCAAACTCAAACCTGGACTGTCAGTTCTACACAACACGAGACCTCAAGAGAAACATGCTAGGACCCTAAAATGAAAAATGTCCTTAAACATTGCAAGGAGGTCAGTGTAAAATTTGGATTTTAAACCATACTATGTATTCAACTTTGTGCCAAAGTCATTGTTACGTGATGGTCACCCAGAGAGACCGAGAAGGCAGAAAGATCTGAGGCTTCAAATACATTTTTAGTCAAGTCTAACAGTGATTGACAGGTGTTTCTCATTTTTTTGTGCAGTAATTCAAAAAGCACATTAACCCTTTATATTTGTGCCCGCCCGCACATTAATTATATCATTTATAATTTTCTTTCATTTGTAATTTTGTGATGACGGGGAGGATGCGACAAGGACAAAAACTGCATATGCATCGTGACTGTCCAGAGAAAACAACTGAACGTTTGTAAAAACATGTTCACGTGTGAAGACAATGTCTGTTTGTTATGTGATTTTTGTCCTAGCTAGTCTTTAATGATAAGTGGATAAATATTAGGGATGCACGATATTGGATTTTTGGCTGATATCCGATATGTCAAAACTTGTTTGGCCAATAACCGATATTTTTAATATACCGTACTTTCCCTTGTCAGAACATAGTCCTCTTATTTAGGCTTATCTGTTACAAAAATTGTATAACAGCTATAAGAGCTGGTGACATATACTGTATTCAGAAACAGCAATATGATATACATAGCACTTTATAAAATGAAAATTGTTAAATATTATTTATTAGCATTAGTCACCTGCGATGCTGTCTCACTTGTGGAGACTTGTTCCAGGTTTCTAGCTGCAGTGTGAGATCCTCTGCACTCCTGAGCATGAAGGACAGCCTTTTTAAGTTCAAAGTTTGTCTGTCCATTGTGCAGTAAAACTATTCATGCTAACGGGGCTAACACAACGTCCAAATGTCTGTGGTAAAACTCACCCAATGCTATCAGCTATTAGCTTCTCAATGATGTCACAAATGACGGCTTGTAACTCGGGTAAGGCTACGTCGGAAAAATATCTGACTGGGGACAATGTAGCGAGGCTCATCGTAGTCCAAAAATCTTTTGGAAAAAAAATAACGTCCACACTGCTGACATTTTGAATTTTCCTCTCCGCCGTGAGATCAGGTAGATGCACGTGATGTCATCACGTTGTGCTGGCGCTGCAGGAATCCTTGTGTCATTGGGTTGCCATACAAAAACTGCACTTTTTATATCGGTATGCTAGTGAAGATTAGACAAATTTCTAACAGGACCTTGACACAACCTGAGAAAAATGTGCTGGCAAAAGGACTGAATTTTGCAATCTCCCCACATGAAATACCTGTTGTGGAACTAATCACGGCCACTGAATCCGCGATTAGGAACAACAACTTGACAGAAGCAGAGGCAGAACAACTCCGAACGAAAATATCAGCTACCCTCTCCAGTGCCAAACTGCCTCCTTCAAATCTTACACCACAGGAAAGGAAAGCTATAACATCACTCAGCCAGGACCAAAACATCACCATTTTACCAGCTGACAAAGGAAGATGCACAGTAGTCCTCAACACGTCTGATTACCAGGAAAAAATAACTAAACTACTGAGCGACAGGAACACCTATGAGCCCCTGAAGAGGGACCCAACTAACACCTTAAAAAGAAAGTCACAGATTACCTGCAAAAACTTGAAAAGGAGAAAACAATCAATCGATCATTGTATTATAAATTGTACCCGAGGGAAGCTACTCCCTGTCTTTATGGACTTCCAAAAATACACAAAGAAGATGCACCTCTCAGACCCATCGTCAGCAGCATGAACTCAGTGACATACAATGTTGCTAAACATCTGGCTGGTATTTTAGCTCCTCTTGTTGGAAACACACCTCATCACATAAAGAACTCCATTGATTTTGCCAACAAAGTTCAACATTTGAAGCTAACCCCGGGAGAAACTCTTGTATCGTATGATGTGACTTCTCTTTTCACTATACCCATTTCTGAAGCAGCAGAAACCGTCAGAAGACGACTTCTACAAGACAATTTGGACTAAAGGACCAACTTCACGGCCCAGACCAGATCTGCACCCTGCTGGATCTCTGCCTCTCCACCACTTATTTCAAGTTTAATGACAGTTTTTACAGACAGAAGCATGGCTGTGCCATCACCCATTGTTGCCAACCTCAACATGGAGGAAGTGGAACAGAGAGCCCTAAACTCCTATGAGGGAACAGCGACAAGCCATTGGTTCCGATATGTGGATGACACCTGGGTCCAACTCCAAACCAAGGAAGTGGAAGCGTTCACCAGACACATTAACTCGGTCAACAACAACATCAAGTTCACCAGAGAGGATGCTAATGACAACAAGCTGCCTTTTTTGGACTGTTTGGTGCATATGGAAAGAGAGGACAGCCTCAACATTGAAGTTTACAGAAAACCAACCCACACAGACCAGTATCTCCTGTTTGACTCTCACCATCCACTGGAACACAAACTTTCTGTCATCAGAACTTTACAGCACCGGGCCGATCACATCCCCACGAACAGGAGTGAAACACAAAAAGCTGCGTGGAAGGAGGAGTGGAAGGGAATGAATGAATTAGTCGTGGGTCACTGGTGATTCTCATTAAAAACAAATTACTAATGTTGAGGAGGGACAGCTGTGCTACTGTGGCTGGTTTCTAATGATACACCGAGAGACACACAGGCACAACCACATGCACACAGAGACACACACACACACACACACACACACACACAGCACCCCCTGGGAGCACTGACAGCTACAGTGTAGACAGACAAGAAAGAAGAAGTGAGAAAGCTAAGTACACTCCCCGAAGACTCACATTTTAAAACCTGTACATCTAGATCTGTTGATGTGACGAGAGCAGTTAAAACTGTCTGTGTGCATCGACCAACCAGCCACGACATTATGAACCACGTTGAACCATGAACGGTAAAATTAAGCATCACATCTGGTTTTATCAGGTGTTCAGCTGACAAAACCTGGATTTTTATTCACAAGGATGTTATTTCATCATTTTTTTTTATAGTGGCTGTAGTAGTAAAGTTATATAATCCTGATCAGTAATCAAATTGAACAAAGTTGAGTCAGGTCATCTGGACGGGTTCTTCTTTGTTGAAACGTTTCGTCTTTTATCCAAAAGACTTCTTCAGTCAGTCAGATTGAAGAAGTCTTTTGGATAAAAGATGAACTGTTTTAAACAAAGAAGAACCCGTCCAGATGACCTCACTTAACCTCGTTTGATAGTGTAGTTACAGTTTATCAGAGGTAGTTGTTGGATGAAAATACAGGTAGTCCTCGACTTACAACGGCCTCGAGTTACAACATTTCGCGGTTACGACGCACCTCCCATTAAATTTTTTTTTTTTTTGACAATTTTATTTTGAAAAGCCGAGTTACGCAGTTTCCGTCAGTTTCCGGTTTTACAAGCTGCGGAGGCTACAGCTGCCCTGTACTCTCTAAACAAGCTAAGTCTGGTCCTCTGGACATTCAAAAAACAAAACAAAACTGTACATAGTACAACTTACTGTTACTCTGTGTGTACTGTGAATGCAGTTTTACGTCATAAACAAATACGTACGGAGGATGGACCGAGCTGCACGGCGGTTTTCTGACTTAAACGCAATGCAGAATACGGAGGAGGGACGGAGGAACGGCTTCACCAGCATTCCAGTAGGTTATTAACTCTTTTTTTCCCTTCATTATGGCTCCCAAATGTATATGTGTTTTGATAATTATGTAGGGTACTGTGTTAGGATAGGCTAAGTGCTTGGTAAAATACAGTACTGTACGTATATGGTGAAGTATTTACGTATGTTCCGACTTACGTCGAAATTTGATTTACGACGCAGCGTGGGAATGGATCTCCGTCGTAAGTCGAGGACTACCTGTAATTCTCGTTTTATCTCACTTACTCAAAAAGAGCCGCACTTGACAACAGGAGATTTTTATTATTTTTGTTGTTGTTTTTTTTTTAACTTGCAAGGACAGATTTTCTGGACAGGTTACACAGATACACAGGAAGTACATGCATGAAGCCCCGTCACAAGAATGTGCCACGGGCAGTGTGCGCAGCTTGTTTTTATACACTGATCAGTTCAGCCGAGCTCAGAGTGCCAGCTGCACCTGCAGCCTCAGATCAGCTCCTCATCCAGCTCTCTCTGCCAACTCAAACATCTGGTTCATGGGCAGTTCACATTCTCATCCATTGTAGTTATAAACATTCAAATTTTGACCAAACATTCCCTAACAAACATGTTGAGACATTTTAGGCTCCATCAGTGACAGCCCAGTGAGTTACTGCTTTTACAGAGACTTTTATGATTTTTTTGGAAACAAAAAGAGAGACTCAAGGTGAACGTTGGATTTAAAGTTTGGCTTTTGGCTCTGAAGCTGCTCTGCAGTTACTGATCATCGAGGCTCTTCTTCTGTCATCTTTAGGTATTGTTCTTGTAACTTTTCTGCACGTCTCATGTTTGTTTTTGGTTCACGCCTGTATTCACCCAGTCTGCTTCGTAGTTTGTTTCTATAAACGTCGTTTTGAGCCGCCCTGTCACACCTGCTTTCTGCTCATCACACCTGCTGCTCATCACACCTGCTGCTCATCACACCTGCTGCTCATCACACCTGCTGTGAGCTCATGATCCATTCCTCTTGATATTTCACTGCTTTCCTGTCGTTCCTTACCTGCTCAGCCCTTGTGTGTGTGTATGTGTGTGTGTGTGTGTTTTTTGTCATTAAAGCTATAATTCAGTTTGTTTGTTAATAAACAAAAGTCTTCTGGCTCCACCCCCACCTGCCCGCTGCCACCTTGTGTTCCTGCTTTTAGTCTGTTTCACCACAAATTATGAGTGGTTTTCTCTGTCTTG